>CAUYPK010007605.1:0-37056 GCA_963574355.1 Loris lydekkerianus | reverse complement strand
CTAGGTTTATACCCAGAAGACCAAAAGTCACAATATAACAAAGACATCTGTACCAGAATGTTTATTGCAGCCCAATTCATAATTGCTAAGTCATGGAAGAAGCCCAAGTGCCCATTGACTCACGAATGGACTAGCAAACTGTGGTACATGTATACCGTGGAATACTATGCTGCCTTAAAGAAAGATGGAGACTTTACCTCTTTCATGTTTACATGGATGGAGCTGGAACATATTCTCCTTAGCAAAGTCTCTCAGGAAGGGAAGAAAAAGTATCCAATGTACTCAGCCCTACTATGAAGCTAAACTATAGCTTTCAAATGAAGGCTATAACCCAACTATACCACAAGACTATGGGGAAAGGACCAATGAAGGAGCAGGGAGGGGGGAGGTTTGGGTGGAGAGAGGGTAATGGGTTGGGCCACATCTATGGTGCATATTTTTATCTATAATAAAAAAAATAAAAAAAATAAAAATAAAAATAAAAATAAATAAAAATAAATAAAGTTGAGTTCCTGCTTAAAAAAAAAAAGTGAAAAAAAGAAACGAAATCAGAAAGGAAGAGCAAAGAGAGGGAAGGAGGGAGGGGAGTGGGGCTTTGGTGTATGCCACACCTTTTGGGCGCAAGACACAATTGTAAGAGGGACTTTACCTAAAAAATGCAATCAGTGTAACCTGGTTTATTGTACCCCCAATGAATCCCCAACAATAAACAATAAAGAAATGGAAAAAAAAATAAAAATAAAAAAATAAAGAAAAAAAAAAAGTCCCTAGCACACAACACAGTAAGAACATAAATATATTTAAGGAATGACTCAATGAAAATACCACTGAAGAGGAGAAATCTATTTGTGTATTAATGGGACAAAAGAAAAATATCAACTTAATTCTTCATTGCAATAATAATTAACTCTTCATTTATAATAAATAACTCTTATTGAATACTTATTGAATGTGCCAAGCTTTATTGTAAATGCTTTATACATATTTAATCCTGAAGAAAAATTCTGTAAGGGGGAGTGCTATTTATTATCCCCAATTTTTACATGATGAAACTGGGGAAGAAGGAGGTTAAATAACTATTCAAGGTCAGAAAATGATGGCATCAGAAGTGAAATACAGGAAAATTTGATCCCAAATCAAACATTCTTATTTATTTTTTCATACTGTCTTTCAATATTCCTAATCTAAATATTTAAACTTTTGACAGTATGGAATGCCTGTGTCCTGATAACCTTCATAGGTATCTGTATACTAATATCATAGTAAAGGTTCCAACTGTCAACGAAAGAGAAAAATCCCTAATAAATTCACGAATTAGACTTCTGTTAATTCATCAGCTTTATAGAGGGTAACCTTATAGTCTTTCATCCAACTTAAGACATTTTGGAGAACAGAAGGGGCACTATATTTGTTATCTGTTGCTTTATAACTAATCACTCCAAAATTTAGCAGCTTAACATAACAACCACACATCGTCTCACACACTTCTCAGGGTTATGAGTCTGGGAGAGGATTAGCTTGCTGTTGCAGTGTCTCATGAATTTGTAGTTCAAAATATAGGCCCATTCTATCTTCATGTGAAGCCTCTACTGGGCTAGAGCTGCTCTTGGCAAGGAACTACACTTGCCCAGAACGAGTGAAGAGTGAGTGATGAGAGAGCACATGCAGCAGGAGAAAATCACAGCGTCTTTTATGATCTTATCTCAGAAGTAACATACCATCACTTTTGCCTTCTTCTTTTTTTTTTTTTTTTTCTTGAGACAGGGTCTATGTCTTCCTTGGTAGAGTGCCATGGTGTGACACCTCACAGCAACCTCCAACTCTTGGGCTTAAGTGATTCTCTTGCCTCAGCCTCCCAAATAGCTGGGACTACAGGTGCCTGCCACAACGCCTGGCTATTTTTTGTTGCAGACTTCATTGTTGTTTAGTTGGCCTGGGCTGGGTTCAAACCCGCCACCCTCTGTGCATGTGGCTGGCACGGTAACCACTTTTACCTTATTCTATGGTCACACAGACCAACTGTGGTATAACATGGTTGGGGATTACCTATACTGTGAATGCTGGGAGGCCAGGTAATTGGGCACCATCCTGGAAGCTGGTACCACAGGTGTTATTAATAATTATGCCAGGACAACAGGCATAATTATGGCAACCCCAGACAAATCAAGATTTATAGTCGCTCTACCATTACTGTATGCCTTAATTTGCATTTATACGTCAGGAAGTAATTTTTCGCCTCTGAAATTATTTAGTTCTATGGTTAAATCCCTAACCATTCATAATATGGATGACTTCCACAACTCTGTGGTACTCACCCACACCAAATCCCTCCCATAGCATTGCTGTTAAAGCCACCAACAAGTGGCATCTCAACCAGTTCTCTTTCCTTCTGGAGCAAATATCAGGCCATTGCTTCTCTCTGTACCTCACAATTTCACCCAGACCTCAAAAATCCATACATGTCTCCTTAGCAATCGGAGGAATTCACGAATAATAAGAGCTTTAGGGACCTTGCAAAACATTGAAGATATTGAAACCTCAGTACTTTGTGATTTAAATAAGTCTTGAGAATATAACTCCTGAAATTATATTTTTTATGATATTTTTCTATGAAAGATTTACTTGGAGGGAAAGGACTAAAGTCTAAACGGGATTTACTAATAATTATGGCTACTTCTAGCCCTGGGCATTTTCCCTTCAACAGTGTATTACAACTTGACCATGTGCTATGTTAATAGTTTGCAAATGAACTTGCCCCTAATGCTAAAGCCAACTCTCTCAACTTCTGAGTGTTTAGAACAAGAACTAAAGCAAAGGCAATGTATCTAGATTTAGCGGCTTGGTTATTAGGGTTAATTAATTATCTTTTATCTAGATATAACACTATATATTAAGCAGATCTAACTTATAACCTGATACAGAACAAGAAAAAAAGGTAATCACGAATGGTACTATACTATTATTTATTAGAACTGAGTTAAGTATACCAACTAAGACAGAAAAACAATTTTTTCTTGCCATTACAGTAAAGGTAACAAAAATAAAGAATTGTGGACATTGGAATCATTGTGCAGAAACTCTGACACTATTCTTTTTCATCTTAGGCATATTACAAAAGACTATGCTCAGAAAAGAGCTTATTAAAGCTGGAGAATGTGGTGGCTGTCTCAAATACAGTAATAATCACCATATCATAGTCAGAGTGGTAATTTGGGAGTAAAGCTTAAACCAGAGAGTCCATACATGATTTAACATATTTATTGATATGTTGGTATGCTGGGTGGGAGAGAGAGAGAGAGAAACAAGCAAAGACTGTACCTGCTTTCTCCTAAGTTTGTTCAACACCATGCCATGACCAGGGAAGTCAGGAAGTACTTGTGAAAAATGGAAACAACTGTAAACTTCCCATGAAAGTCAAGCAAGAAACAGCGAACCCACAAAAAATAGAAATAAAGCATTTCACTGTTGTCTATCGTGCTTCATAACTTAGATTCATTCGGCGCCCAGAACCATCTCGTCAAGCTCTGTCAGGAAGTAGAAAGCAAAGTGACTGCACGACCAGGATCCCTCTTTGTTCTTTCAGTTGTGTGAGGGAAACAAGTGTGTTGCTGTTTTCTGGGTGTTTTTCTCATGTTGACGGTAAATCTTCACATCATTTGTAAGCACAGATCCTTTTTCTCATTTCAGTTTTAAAACGAACCTCCTGTGAGTTAGAGCTGACTTCGCCCTGCTAACGGCTGGGTGATTCCTCTAGGCAGCAGAATATCTCATCAGTTACTTGAATGTTGTTTTCTTTAGTGGAGTCCTGTCAACTAACTTTTTTCTTGCACATCTATTTCCCTCCAGTTCAGGACCACTATTGATTTACCCTAAGTCAGATCAATTTACTCCTAAATTTTTCTAGCTGTGATTTGGAAATATTCATTCAAGTGCACAGAACACCCACTATGAATCACATTTACATGTGTCTTTAATCTTAAACCTTTAAGCATCTGCTACTTATTCTAGCTTCTCTCTTGTTTTTGCAACATACACACCAAAAAAAAAACATTATTTAATGAAGATTAAAATTTTGAATCTTCTTTTTTCTTTAGGAGAAGTCTTAGAATGGATATTCCCATGCACATAAAAAGTAAATGTTTTATGTGCTTATAAACTGTATGCAAATCAACCCTATTTTAAAGAAATTACAAATTGACCCTTGGTCCTTAGATTGTGTTTTCTAGACAAACTAACAGAGTTACTGTACTAGTTTGTTCTAAAATGCTCAATTTTTCTGTCTATTTTTCCTGGAATTTATAGTAACATAAAGACTTAGATTAAAATTTCTGGTTATGTGCACAAATTCAATAAAATTAGCTATTGTTCATCAAACATAGTCCATATTGTTCTTTACAACTGATTATCACAAGCTGTACAAAAGTGACATTCAGGCATCATGACACAAAAGTGGTGTCTTCTTTGTTTGCATTTCCTTTTCACTTGCACATTACAACCATTGTATTCATATAATAAACATGTGTGAAATACCTGGTATATGCCAGGTATTTAAAAAGACAAAAAGTTACAGTCCTTTTTCTCAAGGCAAATACAATTTCTGAAATTGTGAGTTTATTTTATTTTGAATCTTAACCTGGTGTTTTCAGACTTTCTTAGCTGGATTACCATTTGTTAACTTGATGTTACTTAATGTTAATATTTACAACAGATGAAAGCTGAACAACTCGGTCCTCAGTGGAGGACAGCCAACCTAAGCCTCCAACACAGACCCCTGAGACATCATAGAGCACCTTTCAACCACAGACATAGCCAATGCACTTATTTTTCAGATAAATAACTGTGAGCTGGAGACACTGTATGACTTGCGTGGAGTTGTCGATAAGCCAAAGGCACATCCAGAGCTATCCATATTTACCAACACAAGTTTAGAGATCTATCCGGGGAGCCAAAACTACTATTTACTTTGAGAAATGTTGATACTTTGTCAGAGGTAATTCTGCTTGTAAAAATGTATGAATTCTTAAGATATGTTTGATTGCATCTTAGAAGCAAAAAAGAAAAGGCTTCCTTAATGTCTCAACTCTGACATGAAACTGTTCTTACAAATTGATGAAGGAGAAAAAGGCTAGAAGGTGAGAATGAGAGTAAGGGCCCCCAAACTCTATGAAGAAACACGCTGAGCTAAAAATAATGATAATTATCAGCCACTGTTTCCTCCTTTACTTGACAATAGTCAGTCTCTGTCCTCTTGTTTGCTTCTCTGTAATTGCTATTCTGGAATCCACAGCTGACAGTTGTAAAGATTCTTAACTTTCTCTGTAGTTAACATCACCTTTTAGGACGCTAAAGGTAATTTCCAGTCCCTGCATTCTAGTGGTTTGGCTGACTGGCCCAGACAAGCTGTCCATACCAAGAAATCAACTCAACTGGAATTGCGACCCCAGAAACTGAAACGCGTAAGATGGTAACTTCTTTTTATTTATTTACGTATTTATTTTTTGGAGATAGTCTCACTATGTCGCCCACAGTAGAGTGCTGTGGCCTCACAGCTCACAGCAACCTCAAACTCTTGGGTGTAAGCCATTCTCTTGTCTCAGCCTCCCAAGTAGCTGGGACTACAGGTGCCTGCCAGAACACCTGAATATTTTTTTGTTACAGTTGTCATTGTTGTTTAGCAGGCCTGGGCCGGTTAGAATCCACCAGCCTTGGTGTATGTGGCTGGCGCCCTAACCACTTAGCACAGGCACCAAGCCATAAGATGGTAATTTCCACACCCCTGTAGTTTTCCCCAAACTTAATTACTTAATCCTCTGCCTAATTACTTAATCCTCTGCCTGTCAAAATATCCTTAAAAACCTCATCTTCCAGATTCTCGGGGAAGATGTAGATTTGAGAAATTCCTCTCCTCTTCCTGCTCAACCATATGGGCAATACATTCTTTCTCTGCTGTAAAACCCTGCTGCCCTCTCGGTGTTGGATCCCTCTTGGGCAGTGGGCAGATGAACCTGGTGGGATGGCAGCAGACCACACGTTGATTTTTAAAAGCTCTATTTCTTCTATAAAGTAGGTGGATGAGGAGAGTGGTTTATCAGCCCCTCAAAAGCCAAAGCACTGGCTCACACCTGTAATCCTAGCATTCTGGGAGGGCAAGGCAGGAGTGTCACTTGAGATCAAGTGACTTGCAACCAGCCTGAGCAAAGTGAGACCTCCCCCCCCATCTTTTCTAAAAATAGAAAACATAGTTGAGCATGGTGGTACACCCCTATAGTCCTAGTTTCTCAGGAGACTGAATCAGGAGGATTGCTTGAACCCAGGAGTTTGAGGTTGTTGTGAGCTAGGCTGAGGCCATGACACTCTAGCTCAAGCAACAGACCAAGACTCTGTACCCCCCCCTCCCAAAAAAAAGTTAAAACACTAACTACTACAGCTCAGAGAACAGAAAAGATTTGTTCACCCCTGAATTACTAAAAGAAGTTCCTGTCCCGGAGCAGTGGCTCATCCTGTAATCCTAACACTCTAGGAGGCTGAGGTAGGTGAATTGCTTGAGCTCAGGAGTTCAAGACCAGCCTGAGCAAGAAGGAGAACCCATCTTTAAAAAAAAAAGAAATTATAGGGTGGCACCTGTGGCTCAAAGGAGTAGGGCACCAGCCCCATGTGCCAAAGGTGGCGGGTTCAAACCCAGCCCTGGCCAAAAACCGCAAAAAAAAAAAATTACATTACTAATACTGTCCTAGCAAATAGAAATCATGCATAACTTAGGAAGATAAACAGTAACATAGAAAACACTGTCACATGCCCAAAGCTGTTACACTTTCCAGACTATTTCTCCTCTTCTGTTGCCTTACCCTTTTTTTTACTATTGCTCCGAGATGCTCTCTCATCCTTTTTCAATACCTAGAGAGTAAGGTTGTCATGCCACACCCTTTGACCCTGCTTGCCCATGTCATATGCTATGCTGCTAATAATACATTTCCACCGTTGAGAATACAGTGACATCTGGGACATAGTGCCCTCCCACCACACCACTGCTCAGTATCAATCACTGCTTGCATATACCTAAACTACTCTAAATTTAATTTAAGTTGGCTTCATCTCTAGCTCTTAATCACAATAAAGCATTCTTTCTCACTTTATCAATTTGCCAGGAGTCCAGAACTTTTTTAATAAGTTACTTTCAAGCCTTTATTTAAAATAAAAGCATTAACTGTTACCCCACGCTATGCTGGCAAAACATTAAACCCAAGCTCCTGAGATACGCTGCTTTTATACTGAAATGTAATCCTTCCCATTAATAGACTGATTAAAAGGGAAATTTTATGGCATCTCAGCATGCAGTCTGCTTTTAAAGATTTTTTTTAAATAAAAAGAGCAAAGAATAATGAATTACAAACACTGTTGGAGCTATCAAAAAGTGCTTAATTTTAAAAGCATTTCCTATAGCCATGGTTTAAGATATTGATGCTCAATAGCTAAATTAGTTTACAACTCACCTGCATTAAATTCCTTAATTATTCAATTATTACCATGTATACTGTTCAAAGAGCCCAATGACTCCAGGATAATTGCTTACTTTTTTTTTTTTTTTTTTAATACACACTCGATGCCTTCAAACAGCAGACCATGCAAATCAACTGATTTCTTTGATAAAGAGCTGAGCTTTATGTTAGTGTAGGAGCAAAAAGATATATTACCTTTTCTTCACTCATTTCACAGTTTAAGGCTGATATCCTTATAACAGAAGATAGATTAATAGACAAAAACATAAAAATTCATTTAATCAAAGTTTTACATGACACAGGAGCCTTCAGAAATGAAGACCTTAGGATCCAAAGAAAACTGTGCATTTTTGTGCTTAGGCTTGATGAATAATGGATAGCAGTGTAGAAATGTGATTGGACAAAACAATAGGTTTCAATAATAATAGGCTTATTCAGACTGCTGTTGCCTCTTCTTGTAGCTTTACTTCCCCTGGGGTATGGGGCAGGAACCCTCTGGTATAAAGGTGTTCAAGGGACAAGGCAGAAGGTCAGAGAGGGACTTTTCTAGGTTTTATGGCTTTTCTTGGAGGAGGGGAGTTCTAATTTCCATGACCCACCTTGGAGAAGAGGAATTCTGGTTTTTAGACTTGCTTGGTGGGTAGAAGAGAAGGGCAGGAGATAGCAGGGCAGGAGGGCAGAGAGACCCTACCTCTGATACCCTTTCAATCTCCTTCAGTTCAAAGTACTCAGCATGCCAAGGAGCCATACTTTTGTGATACTGTGTTCTAAGTCCCAACAATAGCCATATACTTTGAAAAATCTTCCCCCAAATATTTAGAAGTCACATGTTTTAACATACTATGATTTATTATCCTCACTGCACAATCACCTGATATAAAAATAGCCTTCTAGTCCTTATATTTGTAAAATAAGTGATAACATCATTTTATCACAAATGTATGCACTATGTTAATGGTTTTGTTTGATAGATGCACATTTAATTTTTTGTGGTTTTATAGAAAAAAAGGAAAAATTCACTACCTCTACTGGTTTAACCTGATATATATATAAATTAGCTCTTTTTAGATGTTTTTGGATATTGAAAAAGATGATATGTAATGGTTCAAGTAAAATAATATTAAAAAAGAATGAGCCTATTTTACATAAAGTACCCTTACAATAAAGGAAGACTATAAAATCATTCAAATGCTTTTGAAAATACATTGGACATATCCTATGCACCAAGATCATGAATCCCAAATTTGTGAATATACTAAAGCATATCATATTCTCCATAAAATTCAATGAGGTACAACTGAAAAAATGTAGGTGATTACTTCAGACTCTTAATGAGTTCATAAATACAAGACTGGAGTCTTTTGCAAAACCATTACAATGAATTCCACCTCCAAAATAAACTCACCACTACATTACATCATGTCATTACTGTAAAAACGTAACATGAAATTAACTCAATCTCTACATTCTTACAACTTAAATGGGGTCTTACCCAGGGATGCATGGCCAAGTGTTAGTGTGGGAGCTGAAATCATTTGCCAGGCTGAGCACTGGGCATAGAACTGCATCAGGCCAGCCTTCTTCCAAACGCTCCGTAGATTTAACAGATGACCCTATTTCTCCCACTAACTCTGGACAAGCCAGCGTTAAGCAACAAATCATATAGTGAGAGACTAGATTGCCTTTCTTGCTCTACTTGTTAGCATAGCTACTTAGAAAGAAACATCGAGTACTTGGAATCCTAGCTTGGGGGGAGCTGGCTTGCTCCAGGGTAAGGATTCAGAAAAACCTAGGCAGACAGATGCTGGGTTTGCCCAGTCTGTCCTTTGACTTCCCCTCCCCTCCCAGAGAGGGTAGACAGGTGAATCACTCCCTGTGGCACCGGGTAGCACAACTCACTGGCCTTACTGAGAACAGCAAACCTGAACAGTCCCTGGTATATCCTCTCTGCGAAAGCTTTTCCCGAGAAGATAGATGCTCAATACAGGCCAGTTTATATCCAATCTATTTGAAAGCTTGGTGGTGGTAGGGCACAGAAAGGAGCCATCACGAATCATTGAGGAAACATGGGGGGGAGATGTTCAAATGATGAAATGGAAAGAATTTTCCCCAGGGTAAGGAAAGAAAAAAGGCTCAGTTTCCAGGAGTCCAAGCCAAGGTTTGTCTGGAGGCTGGCCAAGAAACTAAAGGCTTTTAGACAGAGAACCAGGAGTCCTTATGTAAGGTTTGACCATGGTGACAGCCAGAATAGCTGGAAAGTTAGAATAAGTGTAGAAAATTCAAATGTAATGAAGCTTAGACAGATACTCCCTATGCACTCTCAGCCCAAACCATTTTGACAGCAGAAATGAAAAAGCAATAGCTAATCCTGTTGGAAAAGGAACTGTGCCAAATCTCAAGGAGATCAACAAGGACAAAAATGCAAAGGAGCTTCCCTGCTCTTTCTGCCAAGGGAGAGGGTACTGTAAGCAATGCGGGTGCTGGGATGGAGGAGGCAGGTCTCCAGGTGAAATCTCTTGGGGCTGCCAAGTACACTCAGTCACTGGCCATAGAATATAGTTAAAATTATATACATATATAAAATACATACTACATATTTTAATTTCAAAAATAGATTCAAATAATGGAGTACAAATGAAAAACTAGAAAAAAATATAAATAAAACTTGAAAGGCAGTGTTTGTCTTATTTTACCTTTTATTACATGAAATGGTCTCCGTGAAACTGGGTAGGGAGAGGCAATTCTCCTTGGACTCGTGAGTGTCTGGAAGCAGGGGCACTGACAGCTTTTGTTCGGAACTGTCTTCCCAAGGATGCTTGTATGGCAAACATGCTGTGTAGTATAATAAAGAGATCACCCTCGAGGGCAAAGTTTGAGAAGATTTGCTTACAGTTTCTTATAAAAGGTTGAGGTTTCTAGACTCAGATTCCCCAGTTCAGATGTAAAGCACTGCATGGCATCCTCCTGGGCCTACCTCCTGTGTGACTGGGCAGGAGAGAAGCATGGAGCGGAACGTGGAGCTCATGCTGTGAGTAATAGCTGATCTCTGTGTAACAGATCTTTGTATCTGACTCAGGAATCCTGTGACTTCTGCCAGCAGTAGTGAAACTGCGGGCTAACTTGCAACTTTGCAAGCAGGCTTAACCTTAGGTGTGTCACAGCTCTTCATACCAAGTACACTGTACTCTGGGGGTTCTCTTGTGTACCCCTGGACAGAGTTGAAATTTGTTTTTATTATCATTGTTATTATTTCAGAAAGTTTAAGCTTGACTGATGCTGATAGGATGCCTCTGGAGCCATTTCCAGGAGCCAAGATTCAAAAATGAAGAAAGAAAAGGAGACATAAGACTTTAAAGTGTTAAAGAGTAACACTAATTTAAAGTCATAGGTTGAAGAGCCAAGAAGCAATATAGGACGTGTTAAAATTAACTGACAAGAAAAAAGCAGTAGCTCATTAAAAAGGGGGAAATAAATAAGAAGTTCTTAAACTTAGAAAAGGCTGAGATGGATTGGACCTATTACTCTCCAGACACATTTGTGGCCTTTTTCTAACCCCATTCTTGGCCTAACTGATGGACCCTGGTTTCTCTTTGTGACCTCCCATTTGTTCTAGGCTAGCTCTCACACCTACGGGCTTTGACACCAACCCTATCAACTGCCAGCAAGTGTTTGTAAGATGTCACAGGGACAGCTGACTTCTTTTGCCAGTTTGGCTTCCATGGATTGTACTTGCTTTGAACAGACCTTGATTTCTGTACTACCTCAGAAAAACACAGAATGTGATGGCTAAACAGAGAGACATACACAGAGAGAGAATTCATCAAGTCTATACCTGTCATTGTACAGATAAAGAAAGTGGGAAATCAGAGAAATTAAAAGTACAGTCACTGTGTCACATAACAATGTTTTGGCCAACAATGGACAGCACACACAATAGTGCCCCACCTTTTATATGTTTAGATATGTTTAGAAACACAAATACTTACCATGTGTAACAGCTGCCTACAATATTCACTAATGTAACTTGCCCCACAGGTGTGTAGAGCCATAAGCTATTCCCATAAGCTATTCCCATAATAAATGTACGTGCGGTACATTTATTTAAGTAAATTCTATGCTGTTCACACAATGAGAAACTGCCTGAGGATGCATTTCTTAGACTCTACGCATGGTTAAGTGATGCCTGATTGTATAGCATCCAAGTTGACACTGCTATATTTGAAATTCATGATAGCAATCCAGGAACCCAAATCACCAGGCCCTCTGAAGCAGAGGAAAGCAAGATATCTTTATTTGCCAATTATCACTGAACTATGTTTGACAAATACTTTTTTTGTCAGGCAGTTTTCAGAGTGAAGTGTCCTAAATGTGAGCTCTAGAAATTCTCAGTTTAAGATCTTTGACTTCAAATGTGTTTTTTTTCAAGATTTTATGATCATTTATTTTAATAATGAACATTGGATAATGGTACATTTAAAGTAGTTTTTTAAACAGCAATAAAAACTGTGAGAAATAAAAAAGGTTGCCATTGGGTCATTTCATATAATGACACAGAATGATCTCAGTCAGTCCCATGCTTACTCCCAGTCTCCCCAAACCCTGACAACTGTAGCTGCTTCTCAGTTCCCTTCTGGTCTCTCGTTTGCAGTACATCTCAGCATCTGCTAATGCTCCTCTATATCAGCTGATATTCTCATTCACCATCCTGCCACCAAGATCACGAAATACCCACATCGTTCATGTAATAATTTGCAAGACTGATACTGTGCACTCATGATTGGCATCACTGCCAGGTCAAATGTCTTACGTAGTCTCTCTACCTTTTATTTTTCTCTGTCAGTGCCTTTGGCTTGTTGACAATGACTAAATCTAGGAACTGTCCAACCTCATTTCAAAACCCAGCCCACTTGATTGTTTATACTGCAGAAGCACCTTCCTTTTATCTTGTTGAGTCAGTGCTCCCAGCTCCAGGGCAACCAGTGCTACTGAATCAAAACACCAGGACGACAGTAACACTTCAGTTCTTAACCTTCTCAGAGGTCATTATGGGAACTGAATGTATTTGCAGAGAGCAGGTATCCTATTATAATCGCTTCCCTTTCTTACGGCACTAGAGTCCTCCTTCAAATATTTGTTCTATCCTTACCAATTACAAGATCATTTTCCTTAAGAGGGGATGGAGGTAAAATTGTGTGTGCGAATTCTCCTCTCTCTTTACCCCCCATTCGCTTTTCTATCGGTCCTGAATAGGAGGTGTCACTTCTTTGACTTTCCTGTACCCTAAATTTTCAAAAAGCCTCTTTAGCCTCATTATATTTCTATAAGACTTGAATCACTTGAACATACAGTCCTTCTGATTCTATTCTTAAAATTCTGTGCCAGTCACTTATTCATCCTCAGCCCTGTGCTCTTCTTTCTGCTTTTTTCCCACAGAGTTTAACACATGAGCTCATTAGAGAATTCCCCAGTGTCTCTCTACTTATTTCTTTGGGTCCATCTGTCACTTCTTCATCTGTAATCATGTGGCAAAAATTGCCGATTTGATAATATTCCAGGCCTGTGAACCTTCAGTTTATTTCTCTTTCAGGAACTCATGCCATATAATTATGTTTTTGCTTTTTTGCCTCTCAGCTTTGAAGAATCTGCCTTCCTAAAACCCAAGCTATTTATCATGCCCCATCATCCTCCTACCAGTTTTCATTACATCTGCAATCATGGAGTCACAGACAGAGGAGAAGAGTGAGGAAGGCCTGTGTTATAAGTCCGTATTTTACTCATAATTTGACCACAGACAAGTTATATAACTTCCCTGAGTTCAGATTTCATCATGTGAAAGGTGATGCTAATATTCTAAAACCTACCTTATTAAAATTATTAGGAGAGTTAAGTGTATAAAAAGGTAATGTACATAAAGCGACTGCCATGTTACAGTGCTTAATAAATATCATTCCTTACCTACCACCAAAAAATTACTCTTATTCATCAAAATTAAGTCCCAAATAGCAGATCTCTTTTTAGGTAAAGTTAACACTAAAGCCAATTAAGAAGATATCAAATATTCTTGGCTTACAAGAGGTTTAGAACCTTTTGGATAGCTGAAAATGACTGTCACTGCCACAGCTCACTTTTATGGGCATTTTATCACCTGGTAATACAAACTCACCATCCATTCTTTCATTTGGATTGTGACCCATCGTAAATTTCCACTGTAATTCTGTTTCTCTTCTTTCCATTTTTGCATGTATTTCCTCATGGGCATACTTGTAATTGCTTGTAACAATATTTTTCCTCCCTTCCTAGTGTTGGGGCTCAGAAAACGACACACCAAAGTATGGCGCTTGGGCACACTAATTATTTTGAACTAAAGAACACTGGAAGGGCCTCAGGAGTAAAATCTCTCTCTTCCCTTCTTCTAACTTCCTGTCTCTCACATCCTTTTTTCCCTAAGGCCATAGAAACTGGGACTCCTCTGCCCCAAGAGGGGTCACAGAAACCAGAAATATTACTCTACCCTTCCCCTACCTTTCTGTGTAAAGAGATTCTCTGACCTACTTGTTGTCTAGCACATGGTACTAGGTCATAAGACCCTTATTCCAGAATGGGTCCTGCCCTATAACTGGGAGGAAGGAATGATGTACAGAGAGATCAAAAAGAATCTGAACTTATAAGCCTTGCTGGACTTCCTGCCTTAGCCTATTACCATTAGATCAGATGCTTTCTGTCCAATCACACCTCTACACTATTGCTCATTCTTCTTTGAAACTAAGATTAAAAATAGACAGTTTTCTCTGAGTATTTGGTTCTTTATTTCTGAAGGTTCTTGCGTCACATACAACTTTGAATAAATAAATCTGCTACTATTCTTTTCTCTTGTTACCCTTTTGTTATAGGACTGCCAGCCCTTACAATAGGGAGTAAAGGTATTGCACCCTATTGCATGGTTCCCTACAGGAACAAACATGCCTGCCTATCTTTTGAATAACTTATTCTGCTATCTGACTATGTTTCAGTTCTGAGTTTCATACCACCTATGTTTCTGAAGTTTATTTCATTGATTATTCATTCTTAGTATAACACTAAGGAAAAATCTGAGGATACAAGTAGCAGTCTCTACTCTTTCTTAATTATTGAATCATCTATATGAAGCACTTTCTTCATTCTTTAAGAAGGATTGAACATCTTGCCTTCAATTTAGACATGGTCTCATCATTAGCCATTGTTTTCATTGGCTTATCTGAATATTTTTCTTTCTCCCTTTGTATTCAATTTAGCACCCTCTTCTCAAATTAATTTGACTCTATCCAAATATTCCCTCTCCTATTTTTTATGAGACACATTAACCAACAGTTCAATCAACTAGTATTTTAATCCAGAGGACATAAATATAATGTGCATTTGTGAGGAACATCTGCCCGTGCAGCTGTTCACCTCCTAGATTACCCTCTTTCTTCCAGTATATCAATATTAAGTAGGAGTAAGTCAATAAATTAACACCTAAGCTCCTAATTCCTTCCACTATTATATTGGTTAAATAATTTATAATGGGCATATTTTATTTTTATAATCAGGAAAAAAGGCACTAAAGAAATTTAAATTGAAGTCTAAGGACTCTGAAGAAGAACTCACATTAGAAAAGCCAAAGGAAAAAAAGAAGAAAAACTTTGCTAGAAAGAAAACACAAAATCCTGGGCAGCGCCTGTGGCTCAGTGGGTAGGGCACTAGCCCCATATACCAAGTGTGGTCGGTTCAAACCCGGCCCTGGCCAAACTGCAACAAAAAAATAGCCGGGCATTGTGGCAGGCACCTGTAGTCCCAGCTACTTGGGAGGCAGGAGAATCACCTAGGCCCAGTAATTGGAGGTTGCTGTGAGCTGTGTGACGCCATGGCACTCTACCAAGGGCGATAGAGTGAGGTTCTGTCTAAGAAAACACAAAATCCTGCCTAGTTGAAAAGTCATGGTTTACTTTTGAGCAGCTACTCAAAATTCAGTAAAATATTAATGTCACCAGGAATAGTTGGTGATTATCTTTTTATGGTAATAAAGAAAGAATAATAATAATGATCATTGGTAAGGTCTCAGTAATTCCAATCTTCACTCAATACCAAATAGTACATATCATTTCTCCCATTTTCAGTGGAGAGGCTCAGGGACATGAGAGTATATACTCACTGTTGCTCAGCTGACTATGAGCAGAGCCAGGATTTGAATCAAGTCTTTCAACCAGGCCCCAGAATACCAGTATGCCTCTCTGTGTATTGACAGTTGGGTAATATCTAACAGAGAGAATGGCCTAGGAAAAAAAAAAAAAAAGTTAAAATGTTCTCTCTCCCTCTGAAACCCCCTTAAACTTTTTGAGAGGTAAAACCTACATTTCTGCCTCAGGCCAGTAGTCAGGAGGGGCAGAGGAGTGTCTTTTGTTCTTTATGCCACAGGAAATAGTTCAAGGGATTTGTCTGGGCAGAGACTACAAGATTGTCTTAGCTAAAAATAGAATTAATCCAGGTGGAGGTCACAGATTGTGTCTTGGCTCAAGCAGATGGAATTATGTGATTAAACGAAACCTTTAAAGCTCTGTGTTTCTGCTCAGAAGGAGGAATTTGTATTTTGAGACTATAGTCTGCCATTTTCCTCCTTTGCCAGCAAAGTAATATTTCTCTTTCCTTCTTTAAAAGAAAGAGAGAGAGAGAAGAAGCAAGGAAGAAAATGGTTGCCTCTGAAAATGACTGGGAAGCAAGAGGATAGGAGAGTCTGCTATTCTTTTAAATAAGCGTAGGTTTATTATTTCACTCTTTAAACAGTGTGATTAAAAACTAAAAGCCTACATCACAAAGTCCCAAAGCTGCAGATGCTGGCACAGTTGTGGACAGAGGGGAACACTCTTACATTGTTGAAGGGACTGCAAACTAATATAGTCTCTTTGGAAAGAAGTATGGAGAATTCTCAAAGATCTCAAAGTAGACCTCCCATTTGACCCTGCAATCCCACTACTCGGCATCTACCTAGAAGGAAAAAATTCATTTTATCGTACCAACATTTAAACTAGATTATTTATTGTGGCTCAATTTGCAATCACCAAGACATGGAAACAACCTAAATGTCCATCAACTCAAGAATGGATTAACAAATTGTGGTACATACACACCATGGAATTCTATTCAGCCATTAAAAAAAGATAGTGACTTCACATCTTTGTAATATCCTGGATGGAGGTGAAACACATTCTTCTTAGTAAAGTATCACAAGAATGGAAAAGCAATTATCCAATGTACTCAATACTAATATGAAGCTAGATGATCTAATATGTGCACACATGGGAGAAAAGCTAATTTCAATTCAACTTGGGGGAGGGGTAATGAAGATGAAGGAGGGGGTTGGGGAGTTCTCACTGAATGGACACAGGGCGGGGATGTTTGACACACCTTTTGTGTGTGGCTCATAACCACAAGAGGGACTCTACCTAACAAAATCAAATTTTTTGACCTGGTTGTTTGTATCCTAACACTAAGCTAAAATAAAATTACTTTAAAAAAAAAAATTAAAAACAAAAAGAAAGCTAATCTCTAAAAAGAAAAAAGGAAAAGGCTGTTGCTCTCAAGGTGTCCATGATTTAATGGAAGACATCAAGTGGTAATTGATTATGTAGTATTAAAGGTAAGTACAAGATGTTCAGGGACAACCTAAGAAGGTACAATTCATTCTTTCTTGGGCACAAAGAGGTCTGAGAGTCTGCACAGATCAAGTCTTCTTTGGATAGAACCTTAAGTTCATAATTAGGAGTTTTCCACTCAGAATAAGAGGGGAACAATATTCTACTCTAGTAAGAAAAAAAGGAATAGCAAAATTGTGGAAGTATGAAATTAACTATCAATTCTCAGGATTTCATGTCATTACCATAACTAGGCTGTGCTATACATATGAATGGTGGATGATTAAGCTAGAGAGTGTATTGGGGCATACATTGCAAAAAGCCTTACATATCAATCTATGGAAAGATATTCTTAAAGTTGCAAATCCACACATGTATGATGAATAACTGAGGATTTATCCTTCATATTTCCCTGTCCCTTAAATCCACATTTCTCATCCATCAGCAACTAGCACTCCCTCTGAGTGGATGAAGTCTTGTGAGCAAATGAAACCAGGAGCTTTTGTGCCCAGCATTAGCTACACAACTCCATGAGGTGACTTTGTCCCCCTTAGTCCCAATTCCCACCATCTCTTACTGGCAATCCCATAAGAGTTTCCTAACTTATCTCTAGGGATGGCTCCTCCCCTTTCATCTTCTACTTGCAGCCAGAGTGATCTCATCAAAATGCAAATTTCACCATGTCAACTCTCCTACTTAGAATACTTCAGTGACTTTTTATTTCCCTTAAGATAAAGACCAATATCCTTAACATGATCTTCAAAACACTGCAGGGTCAGGTCTGAGCATCAACTCCATCATGTCCCCCATTGACATGGTACCATATTTGTCCTTCAATCATAATGGCTGTCTTTCAGTAATTTGAACCTCACACACACCTTCCACCTCTGGTCCTTTCCACATCATGCTCCCTCAGCCTTGAACACTCTCTTTTAGTACCTCCCACTGTTGCAGGAAGACAAGGCCCAATGGAGAGAAAGAGCACCCAAACACCACATTTATAAGAGGAAGGACTTTATTCAACAGCTGGGAGCTTACAGCATAGAAGAATTCCAAATGGCCACGCTCTCTAACTGCCTTGGTCTTTCCCTTTTTATTGACAGTCAAAAAGTTCCACCACATAGGTACCCTTCTCATTGGCCAGTTCGAATCAAGTGGGAGATGCTATTCCCACACCTACAGAACTATAGGATTTCACAGAACTTGGAAAATCCCAAGTTTCAGTAAGTTAAGTTTACAAATTCCCAAGAGCTGAGTCACCATGGAGAGGACCCTGCATGTGTATCCTTGTGTTCTCCTTGAGAAGACCTGTTCTTCTAGACCTCATCTTTCTCAGGTATCCTCTCTCACCACCACCACTCCCATATTTACCTAATTAATTTCTACTCATCCTTTAGATGTGTATCCTCAGGATACCACATATGTACCCTTTGGCGCCAATCATGATTGTAATTTTAAATTCATTTGAAAGATTATTTGATTAGGCTTGGCGCCTGTAGCTCAGGCAGCTAGGACACCAACCACATACACCAGAGCTGACAGGTTTGAATCCAGCCAGGGCCAAAAAATAGCTGGGTGTTGTGGTGGACACCTACAGTTCCAGCAACTTGGGAGGCTAAAGCGAGAGAATCGCTTGGGCCCAGGAGTTTCAAGTTGCTGTGAGCTGTGACGCCACGGCCATCTACCCCAGGGCAACAGCTTGAGACTCTGTCTCAAAAAAAATATATATATATATATTATTTGATTAAAGTCTCTCTCCCTTCTTGACTGTAAGTTCAATGTGGGCAAGAACTATATCTATACTAATTCCTATTTGTTTAGTTCATGAATAAACACCATGCTTACTGAAACCTACATGGATTTTAAAAGCCTTAGAGAACAACAACAAAAAAATATTACATCTTATACAGCAGCAATTCCTAAAAAGTTGCTTTCTGATACCATGAGTACTACCCAAATAGACAAGTTGTCTTATTTTAGAAACACAAGAAAATATACAAATAAACATAAGATATAATTGAAGGTCAGACCTTAACTGGCACACTTTAGACTTCATGTCATCTTTGAAATGCAGTAGATTTTTAACATATTTTAGGTGACTCACTCTCAATCCTCTCTGATTCCTATCTGATCTTTTTAAAAATCAGCATCATGCTGAGAATAGACTCTGAAAACGTTGATAAAAATTTAAAAATTCATTCAATAAGCAGTCTCCTTTCTATTTCCTTCTGAGTAAAAAGAAGGTGTCATCCTCACAAAGCTTCTAGCCATCAGCAGGCCAGATAATCCATCTGTTTTCTTAATTAAACAGACTTAACATTGCTTCATTTGAATTGGACACTCTCCAATTATTCTAAAGTTTTGCTAGAAAAAAATATAACAAGCAGCTTATCTATTAAAAAAAAATTTAAGGATGATACCCCATTTGTCGCTCTTTTACTGAAAGCAGAGATCCAATTTGCAAATATATTTACTTCCTTAACCCATTTTAAACCAGATGCTATCTTCAGGAAAACAATGATTAATGTTTAACTATAGGTATTCAAGTGCTATTATGTCTTCTTCTTTTTAGATGAGTAGCAAGAGCAGAGAAAATTACCAATAAATAGTGAGCACAAAAATTCCTTTATTCTGTTAACAATAACTCAGTAAGTCATCAAGCACTGTCATGTTTATAAGGAAACTGCATCCTTTGTCCATGCATTTGTACAACAAAAGTTTATATAAAGACTTATCAGGTAGTCTACCTGACTAGGGAAAAAAGAAATGAATGTTATAGTCCCTGCCTTCAGGAAGCTCAAAGTTTAGTCAGGGAGAAAGAAAAATAATATGGCTTGATAGGTGCCTAGATTTGGGGTATTCTAAATGAAAGAAAGAGTTACCCTAACAAAGAAAGTAATGAAGATAACTTAGGCTGAGGAAATCATATGAAGCTTTCAAAATTAAAGAGCTGAAGAAACTAAAGGATGAAAGTAAGGCTAGAAAGGTGAGTAGAATTTACGTTAAAAAAGACGTCGAGGCTCGGTGCCCGTAGTACAGTGGTTATAGTGCCAGCCACATACACCAAAGTTGGAGGGTTCAAACCCGGTCTGGGCCTGCCAAACAACGACAACTGCAACAAAAAATAGCCAGGCGCTGAGGCAGATGCCTGCAATCCCATCTACTTGGGAAGCTGAGGCAAGAGAATCGCTTGAGCCCAAGCATTTGAGGTTGATGTGAGCTGTGACACCACAGCACTCTACCGGGGGCAATATAATGAGACTCTGTCAGGAGGGAGGGAGGGAGGGAGGGAGGGAGGAAGGGAGAGAGGGAGAGAGAGAGAGAGAGAGAGAGAGAGAGAGAGAGAGAGAGAGAGAGAAAAGAAAAAAAGAGATAGGACCCTGCCTCCCAGGCTCCGTGGGAGGACCTAACTTCAAAAAGCACCAATGAGCAAATACGTCCTCCCTAAGGTCCTACAATACTTTCCCAAAAGCTCACCCCAGTGTTTAAAAAACTCTCCT
Organism: Loris lydekkerianus; assembly: GCA_963574355.1. NCBI lineage: Eukaryota > Metazoa > Chordata > Mammalia > Primates > Lorisidae > Loris > Loris lydekkerianus. Next base: position 16,413 of record CAUYPK010007605.1, on the reverse strand, counting down.
CCGTTCCTTTCATGCTTCACATCTTAGCCTGACCTGAATGTCTTTTCCTTGAGGAAGTTCTCTGGTACCAGCTTTCTAAGTACTTCCCTTCACTTTGTCTTAGATAGCATTACACTTACTTGCCCATTTACATGTCTTTATGCCCTACCAAGTCTCCATCAAGATGGAGAGCATATTTGCTGCATTCACCAATGTATGTAAAGTTTTAATGAATAAATATTTGTCAGTTAATCATTTCTAAAAATGATTCAATCTAGGGCATGGATTAGGCTCCTAATATTTCAAAATAAAATATCCTGTGGCTCTGAAAACAGAGCCCCGAGATGAAGGCGTCGAACTTTCTCCTGTCCTCCTGTGTCTTAGTCCTATTCTCCTCTGAGGCTACCCATAGAAACTATAATCCCTTTTCTCCAAAGTGGGTTATAAAAGAATCTTCTCCCTTTCCCTCTATGAGCTAGCCATAAAATCAAAAATTATTCTATGTAAAAACTAGCTACATAGAAATTATCTGACCTATGCTGTTTGATCATAAGAGCCCCATTGCAGAGAGAGGCTTGGCTCACACTCAGAAGAAAGGAATGCTGCTCAGAGAGGGCAAGAAGAATTCTTTGCTGGCTTTCCCCATTCTGTCTATTAGCACTAGATCATGGCCTTTTTGTCCAATCATATTTCAGTACAACTGCCCATACTTTGTTGAACCTAAGCATAAAAATGAACAATTTCTCCTGTATCTTTGGAATTTCATTCTGAAGGCTCCCCTGTAAACATGTTGTATAAATTTGCATGGCTTTTCTTCTAGTAATCAATCTGCCTCATCTCAGTGATTTTCAGCAAAACTTTAGGAGACCAAGAACCTTCATCCCTACAAATAATAACTATGTCTCCTCTTTATCTGTTTTTATACCATATAGACCTATGGTCAATCATTAATAGACAGCACAATCATTCTTTGCCCTTGTCAAAAACTGCAACCTCAAATTGTCTTTTCTCCTCTATATTTACAGAGTTAGCCAAGAAGATTTGAGACAAATTGCCCTGGGAGCAAACAATCTGCCTTTTCCTCTTCATGCTCTAAACTATCCATAAAGTCGAAGAAGACAGTTTTGTGTTACTATAAAAATAAAAATAGGAATCAAGTTGGACTGCCTACAACATATTTGGACAATATTTGTTTAGCCCCTCAAAGACTCATGTGAAAGCCCCATGGGAACTGTGCACTTAAAATTCTGTGTGGAAGGGACACACTCTCGTTCTGCTCCCCCCTCACACACACTTTATCTGAATAGATACATAAAGCGATGGTCTTGAAACCACCTGCACCGAATTGCTCTTTTTGATAAGCTTCCAGCGTTTACAAAAAGATAGGAACAAAAACAATTCACATATTGCTAATTATATTTCCCTCTTTAACATGAGCATGGCTTGCTTTATATGAAGTCAGTCCCACAAAGAAATGTATTTTTGAATTTGGTGTTAGAACAAATCCAGTGGCAGATTCTTGAAGGAAGGTAGTAAAATAGACACACCACTGTCACCTCTAGAAGAAAACTTTTAAGGTTCCACATCTTTCCCTGTCCTCATTGCCCCTAAAGGGAAGAATCTTGTTGTAAATTATTCAGATTCCAAAATAATCTTTGAGTTATACAGGTATCTTTTAGGAATGTCTAACTTCACTTGCTTAGGATATGGTATTCTCTTACCTATTCCTCTTTGCCCTTTCACCTCCCTATTCTGAGAAAAAGAAGTCCTCCTGAACTAACCTAACTCACTAGCATTAGAGACTCCCTTAGGTTTTGAGTCAAATCTCAGGTTAGAAAAAATTAAATCAGGCTCAGCTCTTGTAGCTCAGTGGTTAGGGTGCCGGCCACATACACTGACACAGTTGGGTTCAAACCCGGCCGAGACCTGCTAAACAATGATGACAACTGAAATAACAACAACCAAAAAAAGTAGCTGGGCATTGTGGCAGGAACCGGTAGTCCCAGCTACTGGGGAGGCTGAGGCAAGAGAATCATTTAAGCCCAAGAGTTTGAGGTTTCTATGAGCTGTGACACCATGGCACTCTACTGAGGGCAACATAGTGAGATTCTGTCTCAAAAAAAAAAAAAGAAAGAAAGAAAGAAAGAAAAAATTAAATCCCTTTTTCTAGTGTTGTCTCCTAGAAACATCTTTCCCCTGAGGAAAGGCAATGAAAAGATAAATTGACTCTTCATTCATGAAGTGGATTGCTTCATTTCCACAGAAGTATTCATTGTGACAGACTTAGGAATAGTCAAAAATTTTCAAAAAGGAAAATTAGTGATGTTTTAAATATGAAAACATATTATAAAGCTATAATAATTATTAAAATGTGGATTTCCAGATAAAGAAATTAAATAGAAGAATTTTAAGAAGGAAATCATGGCCAGACATGGTGGCTCATGCCTGTAATCCTAACACTCTGGGAAGCTGAGGTGGGTGGATTGCCTGAGCTCAGGAACTTGAGACCAGCCTGAGCAAGAGTAAGACCTCAGCTTTACTAAAAATAGAAAAAACCTAGCTGGGCATGTTGGCAGGGACCAGTAGTCTCAGCTACTTAAGAGGTTAAAGAAGATCTCTTAAGCCCCAGAGTCTGAGATTTCTGTGAGCAATGACACTCAGCACTCTACCCAGGTCAATAGATAGAGTGATTGAGACAGAGTCTCACTTCGTTGCCTTCTGTAGAGAACTGTGGCATCACAGCTCACAGCAACCTCAAACTCTTGGAGTCAAGCGATTGATTCCCTTGCCTCAGCCTCCCAGGTAGCTGAGACTGCAGGTGCCTGCCACAATGCCTGGCTGTTATTTTTTAGGGACAGGGGCTTTCTCTTACTCGGGCTGGTCTCAAATCCTGAGCTCAGGTGATCCACCCACCTCTGCCCCCCAACTGCTAGGATTACAGGTGTGAGGCACCGCACCTGGTCTTGTAGTTTACCTTTTTATAATTTCTAGTTTTAGTATTATGGTGATTCTGACCTCATAAAATGGATTCAGAAGTAGTCTTTTCAATTTTCTGGAAAAGTTTGTGTAAAATTTGTATTTTTTAAAATTTTCAAACATGGGAATCTTAAGTACTATTGTTGATTTTGTTTTACTTGCATAATTTCTATCTCAATTATTGATTTGTTTTTGCTTGTTTTCAGTTACTAAGAAAGTTGTGTCATTCAAAAAAAAACAGAGTGAAATTCTGCCTAAAAAAAAAAAAAAGGAAAATGATATAATCAGATTTGCATTTTGAAAGATGATATGGTGGATAGATTAGAAAAGGGCAAGAGTAGACACTGAGATAATAATTTGGAAGTTTTGTGGTGACTCAGGAAAGAATAATAAAGACTTGAGCAAATAAGAACAGCAAAGGAAATGGAGACAAATGGAAAGATCCAAGAGATATTAACAAATTAGAATCATCACAACTTGCTGGATGGTGAAGTGGTAGAGGTGAGAGAGAGGGAATAGGTGAGAATAGTGCTGAGTTTCTGGAATTCTTCTCCTGGTGTATAAAAGTGCCATTCACAGAGATTAAAAACATAATACAGGGAGAAAGTTTGGAAGGAAGAAAATGATTAAGGCTTGGAAATATTATTGATTTAAAATGTGTATATTATAATCAACTAGAGAGAATAAGACAGTTAGTTGTTAGACAGTTAGACAGTTAAGTTACGAGATACTGTGACCTGGAGGTGTAGATTTGGGTGTCAGCAACATACTGGAAATTCTTACAGCCATGATATTGCTGAATAGGCCCCAAGAGAGTGTGTGGAATGGGAACATTTGCGATATTTTTAGGATTACCTAAGAGTAATAAAAAGAATGGACAGCAGGAAAGGAAGCCATAAAAGAGTCTTGGAAAAAGCAAAACAGAGAAACTGAATGAAAAATGGGACAATGGTATATTAGAGCAACTAGAGAAACAAGAATTTTTCACACACAAAAAAAGGAAGTACAACATCAAGTCATTCACATCAAGTGCTACTGGTAAGTCCAATAAAAATAAAAAGACTAAAATATTTTCATTGCATTGAACTACATGGAAGGTAGCATCTTGATAAGAGTAGTTCGCTTTAGTGAAGTGAAAGACTACTGTTTGAAAACAGATTGAAAAATGAATGCAAATAAGAAAATAAACAGAGAGTATGGACAACATTTTCAAGAGACTCGAAAGTAAAGAGAGGAAAAAAATGAAAAAGATAAGGCAGTATTGGAAAGAGTTGCATATTACAAGAAGATTTTACTGGTTTGATTGCTTAATTAGTCATTTTTGTTGTTTTTGCTATTGTCTTGTTTGTTTTAAAATAGGAGGAAATTGAATATGTTTAAGTGCTTACTGGAAGGTATACAAGTCAATCTCCAATGTGATCCTCATGATCCTGACTCATGCCTCAGTCCCTCCCATCCCCCACAACATCCCACCCCTCACATTGAATAGGTACAAACAATAGGATAGTCCTGAAGCTAAGTCATAAAAGACGTAATTTCTGCCTTGCTCTCTTGGATCACTAGTTCTGAAGGAAGCCAATTGTCCTGTTGTGAAAATATTCAAGTAGCTCTATAAACAGGTTCTGTGGCAAGGAAATGAGGCCTCCTGTAGGTAAGCCATCCTGGAAGTGGACTTTCCATCCCCAGTCAAGCTTTCAGATAATTATGAACCATAGCTGACATCTTGACTGCAATCTCATGAGAGACTTTAAGGCTTAGAGTCTAAGCCAGCATCATCCAGTTTAGACACTCTGAGACTCCTGACATACAGAAATTGCGCAAGATAGTATGTGTTCTTTTAAGCTGGTAATGTGTTAAACAGCAATATATAAATAATACAGTACATTATGGCACTAAAGGACAAACTTAAAAATACAAAAGAAAGAGGAAATCATTGATATGCAACATATCCAGTGAAGTAGAGAAAGAAAACATTCTTTAGGTGAAATGATCATCTTCAGATGACAGAAAGAATACCTCTTGCATTACATATGAGGAAAATGAAAGAATGGTGACATCAGGTCAACTTGTTGGTCAATGGCAGGTAATGAGGAGGCATGCCTCTGATGTTCTATTCCCTACGATAAGAAGAAAGTGGGGTTATTTGGTAAGAATGGTGGAGTGAAGACGCTTTACCTTTAAAGAGGAAAAGGATAAAGAAATTTTAAGTAGCTACTGTGGGAGAATAGTAAAGAGATGACTAGGGAACCATAAAAGGATTTCTCAGTAGCACTGCAAGCCCAGCTGATGTCAGAGATCATGAATTTTTTATATAACCAATCCATGAATTTTCTCCAAAATAGACATAAACTACAGGAGTATCTGTTGGCAAAGCCTCACAAAGCAGCTTTGGAGCCCACTTCAAATTAAGACAAACTTGTCTGCACTGTGGTCTAATCACAGTTTGATGATTAAAAATGGCAGATGTGATTGAAGAGAAGCATGGTGCTTTACATCTAAAAGAGATGGGAGACTAACTAGCCAAGAAAATCCAAACTAATCTCCCAACCACTGTTGGATAGAGTTATGGCTATGTAACTTGCTTTTTTTTTAAAGGTCAACAAATCCAGTAGTGTAAGAAATTATTAGAAATATTTTCTGGACATTGCTAATGCACTGTTACTTCTTGCTCTTTTTTTTTTCAGTACTTTTCTCTTCTCTTCTAGTCTCTACTATTCCTTTAATAGACAATTATTAATAGAGGCTAATGGAACTCTCCAAAAATAAGCAAAAATTACCTCCATTCATGTTTAGATTTAATAAACTACATTCTTTATAACTAGCCCATCAGACAAGTTTTACCCATTGAATGCAACATATATATAAACTTAATCTAACAAATAACTCAAGAAATAATTGCTATGATCTAATATATAAAGTAAATTTTTCTCTCTGAAATAAATACCTATCCTTAGAATTCAAAGGGAAAAGCAGTAAGTATATAAACCATCTTCAATCTAACTAGTTCTAGTTTGCCTCTTTAAATAGCACTTTCTTAAATTCTAAAATAAACTAGGCTTAGAAAGATTTATACAATCCCACATGCATTAGCTGAACAATAAGAAATAATACCTTAAAAATGAAAGCTTCTCCCTTATACTAATCATATTTATTAATGGATATATAAATAAGAGTTTTCAGGCTCTCAGGTCTGGAATATAATATTTTTCAGCCATAACTATTTTTAAGGAGGTATATTTCTAAAAATACTTTGAGCTTTATTTCAGTAAACAGTAACACAAAATAATACAAATAGATACACTGCCAAGTCATTATTCCCATCCTTATTAAGGCAAATAGTCAGCACCACAGACTAACCTGAAGCACTATAAATAATGAGAGTGTTAAACTGAACCTAATGAATAATTCATGAAGCCTAATTCTTCTAGTTTTTTTGGCAGTTATCTCACAGCCAGCTGAAACAATGCAGAATGATTACAAAGATGTATCATCTGTATCATTGGGGTGTATGCCTTATCTATTAAACTAGCTCATTTATTTAAAAAATAATAATCATTTTGCAGCTACTTTGCATTCTAAATGTTTGCTTTTGTAAGATAATGTGATGCAAATGTACCATACTGGAGTTTAAAAGTGAGATAATGTCCAAATGATGTCTGCTGCATACTCAAGACTTGATTTAGGGATGAACTAGAGCTCCAAGGGTAAGATGGCACCTCCTGTGACTCTCAGAGGCGTTGTGTTGCATCCCTAATCCAGCACTTCACCAATAGGAAAGATACTACCAACAAAAAGAATCCTGGGAGTTAAATGAGCTGAGAGACTGTTTCTATTTCTGGATCTGGCACTGACTTAATTTGCCCTTGGCCAAGTAACAAAACTTGTCTAGACTTTCATCTCTAACTCTATAACATGAGAATGTGGACTGGAATAACTATAAGGTTGTTTCCAGTCTTCATATTCATCAATCTACATCACCCACAAACCAATCTCCTGGCTTCCAGTCATATTTTACCAGATTGTAAGAATCAGGAATGTAGAGATATGCTTCATTCACCAATGTATCCTCAGCACCCAGCACCCCATCTGACTCACTAAATATGTTGATATGCATTTATCAAATAAGTGCGTGAACCTAGTACAATTGAAAAACACAACATCAATCCCAAGTTAGTTTCTTCCTTAACATAATGTTTGCTACAACAAAATTTTGGACTAGCCCAAGCCCCAAATTACTAACAGAAGCTAAAGATAAGAGAATTATAACATTCATTAATAAATATCTTTTTTTTTGAGGTTTTATTTATTTTATTTTATTTATTTTTAAAAAGGCAATGGCAGCAGTTGTGGTTTCCTCACCAAGCTATCAGAGCAATATATTTTCCAAAGTTTATTGTGGAGCAGGAATTAAAATATATTTTCCTATTGTTCAATATAGCTAGGGTTAGGATTAGCATTCTAAATAATCAGCTGACTGTTCTTTTTGATAGTAATCCTATTGCAATGTAATTATGCAGTTTTTTGATAGAATCTTCTGTAAATGTCTATTAGGTCCATTCTTCTAGAGCAGCGGTTCTTGACCTGTGGGTCGTGACCCCTTTTTAACAATGAAAATACATTGCAGCATTAGGAAGATTAATAATCACTGTTCTAGAGTCTCATTTAAGTCTGGTGCTTCTTTGTTGATTTTTTGCCTCAATGATCTAATTCTGTTGGCAGTGTGTTGAAGTTTCCAACTACTATGATATCATTGTTTATTTCTTTCCTTAGTTCTAGTAGAATTCGTTTTAGGACTCTAGGATCTCCCAGTTAGGTACACTTATATATATATTTGTTGAATTTATCCCTTTATCATTTTATAATGACAATCTCTGTCTTTTTCATCATTTTTAATTTAAATTCTATTTTTCTGATACAAAAATAGCTTCCTTTGCTCAATTTCGGTTTCCATTTGTGTGACATATTTTTCTTTACCCTTTTTCTTTGATTCTATATGAATCCTTGCAACTTATATGGGTTTATTGGAGACAGCACACATTTGGGTTATGTTTTTTTCCCTAGCCAATCTATATCTTTTAAATGTGGCATTAGGAACATTTATACTTAGTGTAAGTATTGATATGTGAGATGCTATTCTGGTCATTGTGTCCATTACTGGACACAGTAATGCTTGCTTTGTTTTCTTTCTTGTGTTACTATATTACAAAAGCTGTGAATTTTAACTTTTGGATGTTTTTACACTGGAGGGTATCTGCTGTTCTTTTCCATGAGTTAAAAACTTTCAAGCATTTCTTGTAGAGCAGCAGTTCTCAACCTGTGGGTCACAACCCACAGGAACTGTATTAAAGGGTCACAGCATTAGGGAGGTTGAGAACCACTGTTGTAGAGCAAGGCTAATATTGGGTGACAAATTCCTTCAGGGTTTGCTTGCCTGAGAAAGACTTCATCTCTATTTCTCCTTCATTTATGAAACTTAGTTTTGCAGGATACAAAATATTTGGATGGCAGTTATTCTGTTTGTTAAGAATATTAAAAAGATACCCCACACTCTTCTGTCTGTTTTCTGCTAAGAAGTCTGTCATTATTCTGATGAGTTTTGTTTGTAAGTTACTTGATGCTTTCATCTCCCAGCTTGTAGCATTTTCTCCATCACTTTGGTTTTGACCATACTGATGACTGTGTGCCTTGGTGATGTCCTATTTGCCTTGAATCTTCCAAGTGTTTGCTGACCTTGGATCTGGATGCCCATATCTCTAACAATACCAGAGAAATTTTTCTCCAATATTCCCTCAGAGAAGATTTCCATTATTTTTGCTTTTTCTTATCCCCCCTCGGGAATACCCATGATTCTTATATTTGTTCATTTTATATAATCCCATGTATCTCAAAGAAGTTGTTCATTTTTCTTGAATCTTTTTTCATCTTTGGATTAATTTGAAAGTCTTGTATTCAAGCTTTCTTATAAATTATAAAAATATATAAAATTATAAAATTATAAAAAGAAATTCTTTTCTTTGCTTTTTATAATCTGCTGTTAAAAAATTCCACTGTATTCTAACACTCCATAAATGACTTTTTTATTTCCAGAATTTCTGTTATCTTTTTCTTATATTATCTCTTTAGTGAATTTTCCATTCATGTTCTGAATTATTTGTATGGTTTCTTTATGTTGGTTTTCAACTTTCTTATTAATCCCATTGATTTTATTTGTAATCCATACCCTGCATTCCATATCTGACACTTGAACAATTTCCTTTCGGTGGTAATCCTTTGCTGAAGACTAGTATCATCATTTGAGGGGGTCAAAACAGCCTGAGTTTTTTCATGTTGCCTGAGTTCTTATTCTGGTTCCTTCTCATCAGGAACCTCTTCTCTCAGCTCAAAGCAGACAGCTTTGTGGTGCACTTGTTCTTTTCTCCTGGGAAGTCTATTGCTCAATGAAGGGGGGGGGGGGGTCCTGGATGACACAGTTGAGTCTTACTCTGGTGCAAAACCCTGGGGGCTTCTCTTCCGTCCCTTCACCATTCACCATTCAGGAATGAGGCAGATGCACTGTAAGGCTTTAACACTATTGCTCTCCTATGTCTCCCTATTCCCCTGTAGTTGTCACAGGTGGGCAGGGCACAGTAGGTGGGGCTCAGCAGACACATGATGGGTGGTTGTCATGTGGGGGCACACAGTAGGTGATGAGCATGTGGCAGCCTAGGTGTTTGCTCCACCCAAGTCTTGTAGCAGTGGTAGTGGGTGGCAGTGGCAGCAACAGCATGAAGGTTTGCCTCCCCACATCTGTCAATGGCAGTGTCAGCCAGGTCAGGGCAATAGGAAGGGGGAGCCATGGGCACATGCTATCATCAGTCCTGTGGCAGCCGTGTCTCACACCTGGGCAGGACAACAGCAGCAAGTGCACATCTGCACTGCCCAGGACCCTCAGTGGCAGTATGGGCATGCCGCACCCATTCACCCAATGTATGTGAGTGAATGCCTGACCTCCCTACGCCCTCCCTGGCCCAGCAATGGCAATGGAGAGGCAGTAGCAATGGATCTGACTCCCAAGCAGGTGGGACCTCAAAATGATGCCATCTGTAGTGCTCAGGTATTAGTAACCGATAGGATCCCACTATGCCTTCTCTCCAGAGCCATACCACTTCACAATCTTCAGTCAGCTTCCTCTACAGACTGGAGGCCTGCTGAGATTGAGGGGCCTTCCATGGCTTCAATTATGTCTGCAGGAAAGGTGCAAAACCCTGGGGGTTTCTCTTCCATCCCTTTACCACATGCAGGCACTTCCCTGGGTATCTCAGATCCTACCAAGTGGGTCACCCCCCTTCCCTCCCCTTCACCTTAGGTATCTCCACTTGCATCTCTGTTGATTCCCAACGCTCTCTTCTAGATGACTGAAGGTTAATATCTACTTGCCATGAGAACAGCATGTGCAGGCTGTTTCTGGTCTGCCATCCTGGTCCTTCCCTCCAATAAAGTTTTTTTTTAATTAAAGTATATAGATATACCTTAGACATTTTAGACATAATCCTATACAGTGTACACTTGACAGACTACAAAATAGTGTAAGCATAACTTTTATATGTACTGGGAAACCAAATAATTTGTGTGGACTTACATTATTACAATATTTGCTTCATTGTGGCATCTGGAACCAAACCCACAATAACTGAGGTATGCCTGCAGTGGCATAATTTTATCAATTAGAAGTGAGAAGAGAAATGCTAGAAGCTTCTGGAAATATTATTTGCTTGTAAGACAGAGTAACAAAAATTGGTCTCTCTCCATAGCTAGTCATAAACAAGAAAACAAATATCCCTGTTGCAGTCACTTAAAATCACAAAGGGAATCAGCCTTAATTTGGAGCCTGACCTTGCAGGTAACATAATGGAAAACAAAAAGCACGTAGGTCCAAGATGTTATTAATGAACCACTAGGGCAGTTAAACTTAGGGACTACCTCACGTCTAGATTGTCTGTTGTTTGAGATAATAAATGTCTTTGTTATTTAAATTAGTTGAATTAAGGCTTCTGTTACTTGCACCACAAAGAATCCTATCTGATACATATATTATGTATTTGTGGATACAATCTGCTATGTGATTTAAACAAATACATATATTATGTATTTGTGGATACAATCTGCTACGTGATTTTAAATGTGAATATAGTTAATGTGATAATTTCAATCAAAATCTAACTATATTATCTTTAATTAAGATAATTTAAAAAATAGAATAATGAAAAAACAGTGAAGAGTTCAGCCATACATAATATACAATAATTACACACAACAGCCCACTCTGAGCACATACTATACTGAGCAAACATTTCCTATTTAATTTATTGAGGTTTTTTATTAATTGTTCATAGGTAATTTTTTTAAAAAGTTAAATATAAAAAACATCCTAGGAATAAAACTTTATGTGTCAGTCTATCACTGTGGAAAGAGCTTTCTGGAAAAGGCCTGTCTGATTTGTACGTTTTACTAAAGCATGATGGTTTCTTACAGCATATTTTCTCATTAAAGTTATACAACTGTTCTCAATCCTGAGGCATTAGTGAATAAGCTGACTTCTAGCTGGGATTGAAATGAGATTTTTTTTTTTCCTAAGAACAGTACCACAAAATATGATCTAGTGAATTACAGAAAGATTTCGCTCTATTTATAAGACTTTTGGTCTGTTCCAGGGTGATAATTTCTAAATACAGAGAATGGAAAAAAAGCCAATGCTGTATATCTTTAAAAATAAACTGGAAACTCAAAAGAGAAATTAAATTCAATAGAAATAATTCTTCATGCTCTCTACTTTTACCATGACCATGGAAAGATATAAATCCCACGTGGAAGTGACTTTCTAAAAAATTATAACTTGCCATAAAAACAATCTCAGCAAACTAACTTTTCCTCACATCAGCACACGTCAGTCACATTAATGTAGTCAGCCTTCACTGTTTCTTACAATATATTTATTCTCTTTTGTTTTCATTTGATGACTCCTTTCTTTTGCATGAACTGTCCCTCCCCTCATCTCTCACACACTCCTCTCCATCCTCTCCTCTCCTTTTCTCCCACCTCTTCTCTATCCTCTCTAATTCCTCTTTCTTCTCAAGCCTTACTCTTCATTTTAGGTATAAGTCAGGTTTGACCATCTGCTAGAAATCTTCTCTAAGCAATTCTCTCCTCTGAATTCCATGAAGGAAAGTCTATACCACACAATAACATGTCCTTATTTAATGAAACAAAGTGATATAATGAACAGTATACTCTTTTTATTTCTTTTTTTTTCTTTTTTTTTTTTTTGTAGTTTGTGGCCAGGGCTGGGTTTGAACCCATCACCTCCAGCATATGGGGCTGGTGCCCTACTCCTTTGAGCCACAGGCACCGCCCTGAAGAATGTACTCTTCAAGATGAAACAAGAGTCAAAGGACAGCTCTGACACTCACTATATGACTTTATGGTAGAGCCTCAATAAAGAGTACTGATTATTTTCAGCCAATAACAATAGCAATGAATAATTATTAAATCCAGATTCTGCTATTCATACCTTTATGATCTTGAGCAAGAAATTTAACCTATCAAAACTTCAGTTTCCCTGTCAGTAAAATAACATCTGACCTATTGACCTCATCAAATTGTGAGAATTAAAGTATGATGATATAATGGTGTTTGTAATAATTCTACATGTACAAACTTTAACACAATATATTATAAGAAAACTATTATATAGACTCATAAAAACATTTTTAATAATGTAGGGGAATGCTTATGATGTAACAGCAAATGAACATTGAAGAATACACTCCCAGGATAACCAATCAGCTATGTACCCTCATCCTAGGATTGAGAAATAGCTCCAAAAGCACCCCACAAAAACACCTCTAACTCAGTTCAGCAGCCTTGTTCCTGTAGGCTAGGCCTGAGAACCAGCTTCTGAGATACCCCTGGAAGACATGCCCCCAGGCCAGTAAGTCAGCTATGTACTTGTGTCCTGGGCCTGAGAAACAACCCATGGGTCACCCTATCATATACATAGCTGAGAAGCCATGTGCCTGTAACCATCTCCTATGCCTGAGAAACAGCCCTAGAGACTAACTTTGGCAGGCTTGTCACCAAGCGAAAAGACCAACTTGTGCCTATGCCCTGGCTCCAGGTCAGACCCCTGGACCACCCCATATATGCACCAGAACAGCTGAGCAGCTGTGTACTCATTTACTAAGCCTGAGAAACAGCCCCACATAAAACCACCCCAGAAAAACATAGCCCAAGTCTGGCTGAGCAGCTGGATGCTTATATCCCAGGCCTGAGAAACAACCCTGAAGGCTGCTCTGGAAAGTACACAACTAGGCCAGCCATACAACCTCTTGTCCAAGTTTCCAACCAAAGTAATACACCTGTGTTCCCAACCTCAGTAAGCAAAATTCCAATTTGCTTGGAATTGGCTGGGCTACCATGTGCACAAATGCACCCTAACCTCAGAAACAATCTGGTAGTCCCAATTCTGGCAAAGCTACACTACCACTGCCTCAAACTCTCTCTAGGCCACTGAGATACTCCCAAATATCATCAGTGTGCATTACAGCTAAAAAAATACACAGAGACCACACTACTATGTCTACATAGAATGAAGGCCAATACAGCCTACCAAACTGACACCTCAAGACATATTTATTAGAATATTCCTTTTCCCATAAAACCTACTTCATAAAACTAGGAGAGGCACCATTTCTACCAGATGTATAGAAATCAAAATAGGAACACACCAAACACACAAAGGCAAGAAAACATGACAATTCAAAAAGAAAATGACAATTCACCTGCAATCATAAGTTAACATAGAAAAATAATTCCAAATAATAATATGAACAAAAGTCAATGAGATATGAGATATAACGGAGTACAGATAAGGAACTCAATGGAATCAGGAAAACAATTCATGATTTCATGATCTAAATGAGAAATTCAACAAAGAAATAGATGTCATTAAAAAAGAACCATCAAGACTGAGCTCAGCACATACACAACAGCGGCTCTTGATTGAACTGCATTAGCCTAAATTGCAGAATTTAAAATAAAAAACACACCCCAGCAACCCTGCAGCAACGCTTCCACTCAAACACACGTGACAGCATGGAGATCCGGGATGGAAATGCAGGCCCCCTGAGACTTCAACCCAGAGTAACTGTTTCACTAGTGTCAAACAGAAACCAGCTGAAAACAAGACAGAACCACTTAGCCCCACCACACCAAACAGGCCCCAAGTTTCTCAGGCCATAGCACTGTATGGGTCCTCGACAAAGCTCCAGGAGAAAAAATCAAAGGGCATAAAACAATCATGGGGCAGAATCAGCGGAAAAACTCTGGTAACATGAATAACCAGAATAAATCAACCCCCAAGGAAAGACATGGCAGATGTAACTGAAGATCCCATTCATAAACAACTGCCCAAGATGTCAGAAATCGAATTCAGAATTTGGATTGCAAACAAGATCAATAAAGTGGAGAAAAAATTGGAATTAGAACTTTGAGCAGCAATTCAAAAGTCATAATTAGGAATTTGAGGAGAAATTCAAAAGCTGTCTCAAGAATTTAACAAATTTAAAGACAAAACCACCAGAGATTTAGGCAGACTAAAGCAAGAATTTCCAGCTCTTAAAGAGCTGAAAAATACAGTAGAATCCCTCAGTAACAGAGTGGAGCAAGCAGAAGAAAGGATTTCTGACATTGAAGACAAAGCCTTTAAATGCTCCCAAACTTTCAAACAGGAAGAGAAATGGAGAGAAAAAATGTGTATCATTCTCTCAGAGAGCTCTGGGATAATTCGAAGAAGGCTAATATCCACCTCATTGGAATCCCTGAAACCAATGAAGTGGCCTCGCTAGGCACATAGGCCCATCTCCAGGAAATTATGAAAGAGAATTTTCCAGACATGCCTAGAAATTCTGAAATTCAGATAGCAGACAGTTTCAGAACCCCAGCATGACTCAATCCCAATAAGATATCCCCCAGGCATATCATAATTAACTTTACTAAGTTAATATGAAGGAGAAAATTCTCAAAGCAGCCAGATGTAAGAAAGCCATTGCCTACAAAGGGAAGAATATTAGAATGACTGCAGATCTCTCTGCTGAAACTTTTCAAGCCAGAAGAGGGTGGTCATTGACTTTTAATCTACTAAACCAAAATAACTTTAAACCCCAGATCCTGTATCCAGCTAAACTGAGTTTCATTTATGATGGAGAAATTAAATATTTTCATGACATTCATGCTTTGAAGACATTTGCCATAAACAAACCAGCTCATCAGGATATTCACAGACCTATCCTCCACAATGACCAACCCAATCCTCTGCCACAAAAGTAAACTCACTCAGAAACTTTTTATCAAACTCCAATTTCCACAGTAGCGAAAGGATTAAAAATGTCCACCAGACTTTAGAAAAACTTGATACCCAAAATTTTACCAGACTTATCACTATTCTCCAATTAATGTGAACGGCTTAAACTGTCCTCTAAAGAGGCATAGGTTAGCTGACTGGATACAAAAACTCAAGTCAGATACTTGCTGCATACAAGAGTCACATCTTACCTTAAAAGACAAATATAGACTCAGGGTAAAAGTATGGTCATCCATATTTCAGGTAAATGGTAATCAGAAAAAAGCAGGTGTTGCAATTTTATTTGCAGATACAATAGGCTTTAAACCAACAAAAGTAAGTAAGGATAAGAATGGTCACTTCATATTTGTTAAGGGTAATATTCAATATGATGACAATTCAATTATTAATATCTATGCACCCAACGAAAAAGCACCTCAGTTTATAAGAGAAACTCTAACAGACATGAGCAACTTGATTTCCTCCAGCTCCATAATAGTGAGAGATTTCAACACTACTTTGGTAGTGTTGGATCAATCCTCCAATAAGAAGCTGAGTTAGATTTAAACCTAACCATCCAACATTTGGATTTAGCACACATCTACAGAATATTTCATCCCAACAAAACTGAACACACATACTTCTCATCAGCCCATGGAACATACTCCAAAATTGATCACATCTTAGGTCACAAGTCTAACCTCAGTAAATTTAAAGGAATAGAAATTATTCCTTGCATCTTCTCGGACCACCACACAATAAAAGTTGAGCTCAGTAAAAACAGGAATCTGCATACTCATACAAAAACACGGAAGTTAAATAACCTTATGCTGAATGACAGCTGGGTCAGAGATGAGATTAAGAAGGAACTTGCTGAATTTTTGGAACAAAACAACAATGAAGACACAAATTATCAGAACCTCTGGGATACCACAAAGGCAGTCCTAAAAGGGAAATTTATAGCACTGAAAGCCTTCCTCAGGAGAACAAAAAGAGAGGAAGATATTAATAACAACTTAATGGGACATCTCAAGCAACTGGAAATGGAAGAACATTTCAATCCCAAACTCAGTAGAAGAAAA
>CAUYPK010007603.1:0-21834 GCA_963574355.1 Loris lydekkerianus | reverse complement strand
AGGATTTATAAACATTTATTTACAAGACTTTACTGCCTTAAATGGGGTTTTCACTTAATTAAATGTGCCATTAAATATTGTGGGTTAAATAGTTCAGTGGAATACAGTTCAGTTCAGCCGCCTACCTCTTCAGCTCAGCCGAGACTTGTGGACTGAGCTGAAGCCCCGCCCCCTCAAGCAGACGACAGACGACTGGAGAATATGTGCATTTGATTAGGTGCGCACGCACCGAATCAAATAACCTGTATGACTTGAGTATAAGCTGAGTTCAGGTTTTTCGGCACAAATTTTGTGCCGAAAATACTCGGCTTATACTCAAGTATATACGGTATACAGTTATACTTTCAATCCTCTAACTTGTGGCTTGGGCAATCATGTGTACACATTCCATGACAGGAAACTGGTTATGTATTTAGACGTGGAGAAGGAGTCTTCTATGTTCTGAATGTGGACTCTCAAACTTGAAGTGTTGCCAATGTGTTAATATTAAGAGATGGGGGCCTTAGAGATGTGATTAGGCCACAAGAGCCTCTCTCTTAGAACCAAGGCTCTTATAAAAGAGTTTTCATGCAACACTCGGTTCTTTTCTTCTGCATTGTACCTTGTGAACACATAGCATTATTGTCTACGGAAGATGCAGTGATAAGGCACCATCTTGAAAGCACAGAACAGGCCTCAAAAGAAAACCTAGTCTTCCAGGGCTGTGATCTTGGACGTCCCAACCTACAGTGTGATCGAATAAATTTCTGTTGTTTACAAGTCCCCCAGCCTCAGGCATTTTTTAACAGCACCACAAATGTGGTAAGGCAGAGTGTTTTCTGTTCTTCTTCTTCTTTTTTTTTTTTTTTCTTATGCTTCTCTGTGAGAGATTTCTCTGCATTTTGGGTCTTACAGATTATATGAATGCATTATCTGAGGCCAAAGTGGGCCCAACTGAATACTTGAAATAGCCATGACATACATTTTTAATTAGTTGGAGAGTTTAATGATATTGATAGGCTGTGTAGTATTACACCATGCTTTTAAATTACAGTAATAGTGAGACAATAATGACATCATAACTAATAATTTCTAACCTGTTGGGCTGCTATGACCTTGATCTTTCATGTGTATAATAAATACTTCAATAGCTTTCTTTGTGTGCTTGGATTTTCAAAACATGACAAATGATAAAATCACTATATTATTTTGTATCTCTTGAATTTGAAGGTTTTTTGTTTGTTTTCATAGACAATTGTAGTGCCAAACATTATATGGCAATAATTTTGGAGAAGACTGGTGATTTGTGATTGTCTTATGATTTCTCTTTTTCTATCTTTCTTTTGTAAAGGATTGCTTTTGATAGGGATATTTTATAGCTCATTTCACTTGTTTCAGTGAAAGACATGTCACTGTTAGATTTCCAGTTTTAAAATTTACAATAATGACTTTTTACATATGGGCCCAAACACTATCAGAGATATTAAACATAAATGCAATAAGATTTTGATTTTGTTTTTAAATAAATGTGTGCATGATTATTAATCACATAATTCTATTTTGCACATATCAATAAAACATTCCAATAAAATATTTATTTATAAAATAAAATGATTCTTTCTGAATTTTTGAGATCTAGGCACTTGTTAACCTATTAAACCACATTTATAGAAATGTATAAAATCTTCTACCTACAAAAAACTAGAATGATTATTGCTTACAATATATCTCACAAAGATAATGTATGAATTAATAATTTAATGGTTATGTGTCAAAGAACTGAGTAGAAGACGATAGAGAATTTTCTCCTTTTTGTATCTTTGACTCAGAAATCAAGAATTGCTGTTCGAATTGTTACTTGATAAAGGCAATCAGCTAATGCACTGTTGTTTTCTTCTACGGCTTATGAACTCTCAAATACTAATTACTGCAATTTTAGAAAAGATGGCCTGACATAGTGTCAATAATTTTTTTCTTTACAAATTAAAAAAAAAATTAATGGTTCAAAATTAAACAAATAATTACAACAAATAAATTACAAATTAAAACAAATAATAGTTCAAAAAGTTAAAAAAAATATGCAGGCTCTTATAGGTCAAAAAGTATTCATTTGCATGAGTAATACTTTTGTTTAGTTATATTTTATTTTACGTGACTGGACCCTGATTTTTGTCTGCATAGGATATATGAAATGTATTTGAGCTAGCAATAGACGCAGTTTCTATATGTGTAAGAATATTATTTATATGAGCGGATGGCTTCCTGATCAGCGTCAAGGAAGAGTAGCACCGTTCGTGATGTCATGTGTAAAATCCTAAGATGCAGAGCACTTGAAGTTGAACAACAGAACGTTCTACCAGAAAGGAGGCAAGTGAAAGGCAGGCGATCTACACAAGGAAACACTTGAATAGACATTCTCCCTAGAGTGATGGTAGATGCACTCACACTTGATTTGTGGAAACACAATGTACATAAAGAAAATAAGCAAGATGTGTATGTCAAAAAAACAACTTTCTGTCCTCGTCCCTGATCACTGTCCTGCTTCACGTTATTACTAAGCACACAGGTCTTCTCTGACAGGGAGGGCTCTCATGTTTCATATGGGTATGTTCTTGACAGAGCGCAGGAGACTGGATTCATTTCTGGAGTGCTCCATTACCAACCCTGACAGCCGTACCACTCTGCTGGGAAATGAAGTATAGCATCAGGTTACTAAGCAACTGTGCAGCTTGTAAAAAGTGTGCTCAGGACTCACTTGTTTTTCCTAATTGATTCCATCTACATCATTTTGAACATAAATGGGACATCATGTGCAGAAATACCCTGGATTGCTACTTTAGGCTGTCGTGTCTTGCTACTTCTGCATTTCGAAATCAAAGGCCGGCATATAACTGTCTATTGAAAGTAAATTTTATCTTTCTCTTAAGTTGCAAGTTACACTGTATATGTGTGAACATCTAATTCTTTTGGCATTATAAGCCAGTGTCTAAGGTTATATTCACACTGTCATAAAATAACACAAAAGACTGAAGAATGATTATACTTTTCTCCCTTCACTTTTACACAGAATAAAGTTTTAATTAGCCCCTCTGACTTACCTTCAGTACATCTCATGACCTTACTATGTAACACATCAGAATTAATGGAAAATCTGTCTCACAGTACTGTAGCCATGTTGACATTTTTGCAGCCACTAAAGATAGCAAGATAGTATCTTGTCCAATTTTGAAATATTAGTGATAAATGCATCCATATATCATAGGCTGTAAGGAGCAAAGTACACTTTTATAAACTTCGACTACTCGTTACATTATAGCAGAGTAGAAAAATAAACAATAAAATGTTGGAAACTTTTGTATTCAGTATATTTTCTTAAGGATCTATTAGCTCTTCACTCCTCAGTTTTGATTACTGAATAATTTGTTTACTAATTCTGTATACATGGACTATTTTATAATTTGATGAGGGTCAAAGAAGCAGGAGATATTGGTGGATTAAAGTATTTCAGATATTTTTGCTCAGTGTCCTATGGAATTGCTACATCATCTTTTCAGTTAAGATTTAACCATCACAGCAGCCTTCACAAAATAGATAATTTAAAATACCTGATGGCAACTTGAGAGGGTGTCTTGAAGCCAGGAGTTTGGGACCAGTTGGGATAATATAGCAAGACGCTATCTCTACAAAAAAAAAATAAAAAATATCTGGGCACAGTGGCACACACCTTTAGTTCCAGCTGAAGCAGGGAGAATTCTTTGAGCCCAGGTGTTTGAGGTCACCGCAAACTATGATCACACCACTGTACTCCAGCCTCAACCACAGAGCAAGACCCTGTCTCAGAATAGAAAAACAAAATCAAAACAAACAAAATATCAGCTGGTGATATAAAAATCATGTCTAATTATTAAACCAATTGGAAGAATCACAGTTCGGAGTTTTCTTATTTCAATATTGGGGTTTTCTCTATTAAACACATTTTTACTAGAATTTGGCAAATTATCCTGAGAAGCTTCAGTTCATGTGGATCTCACTTTATCTCTCTTTACACATAATTGAGGAGTCATATCACAAACACGAAACTGAGAAGGAAACAAAAACTACTTTAAAGATTCTTTAATCTTCAAGTAAAATAAATATGCTCTTTTACATTTAAAACTAACCATATAAGTAAATTTCATCTAACTGTGGTGGTTATTGATACAGCATGGCCCTAGTACTCAGAAGGGACCAAGAAAACAAAGCCATAGAAATATGGTGAGAATGAACACAGCCAGGCTATTTGCCAAGTGGCACTCACATAAAAAATGTGCATTAAGAAATTGCAATTACTACGCAGCGCCTGTGGCGCAGTAGGTAGGGCACCACCTATATATATCAAACGAGGGTGGCAGGTTCGAACCAGACCTGGCCAAACTGCAACAAAAAATAGCCAGGCGTTCTGGAGGGCAACAGTACTCTCAGCTACTTGGGAGGCTGAAGCAAGAGAATCGCTTAAACCCGGGAGTTGGAGGTTGCTGTGAGCTGTGACACCACAGCACTCCAACAAGAGTGATAAAGTGAGACTCTGTCTCTAGAAAAAATTTAATTTATTTATTAAAAAAAATAAATTGCAATTACTTACATGGAATATTGTAGCAACACCTTTTATGCTATAACACAGATTATGGCTGGTATGTATTAAAAATTTTGCATGTTTGTTTTAATCAAAACAAAACGTTTTTTTTCTTTTATAGGAAAATTCACACAACCCCAGGGGGCTAAAGAGGCAAAAACAATAATACTAAAGCTATAAAATTATATATACAAAAACGCATGCTAACAAAAATTGTACTTGCGTCTCATAAAATATCTTAGTCAATATTTTATTCCTATTAGAAATAAGCTCACTGATGGTTGCAACTAACAGGTTTTGCTTTTCCTTGGAAAGAATTGAGTGAGAAACATCAACTGCTGCAACCAATATTTTGAAAGGAAGCTGATGGAAATTGAAGTTAAAAATCGCTACCAAAAAAACTACAGAAAAAGCACAAAACTACCACTTCTTTTTATCAGTTCTATCAATAAATGACACCCATTAGCAGATTTTACAATGTTTGCTTTGAGCAAAGAAAAGATAATAAAAATTACTAGTCAAACTCACGTTTTACCCACTGAACTAAGTCTCTACCTTTCCAATTTTATTTTCCCCAAACATTTGGGAGGCTATAGTTTTTAATAGCTTAGAGCAAGATAAATCAATGAGAGTGCCAAAGAAGTACATCAAATTGCCATCATAGACGGAAGCTGCCTGAGGTGAATTCTAATTTAACAGTGATATGCTGAAGAACATTTTCTATCCATTAGGAAAACCTGGTATTTTTCAAATATTTTCCTAACAATCTCAGTATTAAATAATTTGCATCTTTGATGTGTTTCCTAGAGAACATAGTTCAAAATTATATTGGTTCACTTGATGATGAAAAAAGTTAATTTCAGATGATTTTTAGATTCATTTCTGCATCCTGAGTTAACCTATCTTATTGCTCGTCCGTCATTTTATCTTGTTCTTGCCATCACAAAATATTCTCCTTCATAGGGGATGCACACAGTGTGAACAGCATAAAAAGAGCTAAAGAAAAAACGGGTGAAATTATTTTTTATCAATAATTAGATTTAGAGAAGTATCAACAATTCCTGTGAATGTTGTACCATTCTCTTTTACAATCTATTTGTAGAAATGTTCTCACATGCAATACTCAAGTTCTTCTGAAACACACATTTCCTTATAAAGGCATGTGAAGAAAAGAAAATGCACACATTGTAATTTAATATCTATGGATGGAGATACTGAAACAAAACTCTGAAATTATAATGGTAGACAGCTTAAGGAATAAGTACCTGGGTCGCTTTCCCAACCTTATAGATGAGAATGCAGTCAGTCACTGGAAAACAGATTATGAAATCATGAGGGTATGACTCCAGGACTAGTTGTGAAAGATCTCCACTGATAATAATATTAATTTGTGCAAAATTATGTTCACTGAATCATAGTATTCTCGGATAACTAGAAGTCGCAGGGCCATTTCCCACAGTGTTTCTCAACATGGAGCTAACACAACACACACCACCAACTGGAGCAGGGCCGGGGAAAGTGGGTGCTCCTTGATATGTGTTAGCAAACAGTACAGTTAATCCCTACTTCAGATATTAATTGTCACCTTGCTGGTGAACTTTATTCACAATAGCCTTTTTTTTTTATCACTAAGTAATAATTGCAGAAAAGAACCAATAATATGCTAAGGTATAGACTGGAAGAGACTCCATGGAGGCCTGAAATTCTAGATATTCTTTCTGGAATAGCATCTGGAAAACTGAAATGATTTTATCATTCACAAGTGGTGATAACTGCTATGCGTTCTTTTTTTTTTTTTTTTTTTTAGTATTTTGGCCAGGGCTGGATTTGAACCCCCCACCTCAGGCATATGGGGCCAGTCCCCTACTCCTTTGAGCCACAGGCATGGCTCTGCTATGTTTTCTATAACACTGTAAAGTAGTATGCCATTAGTAGTACGTCTGTAAATCTGTGTTCATCATTTACACGTCTTCCACAGTTTTTAAGTAAAAATGTGTGGCTAATTTCCTGCCACGTGGAGAGCAGTGAGTGAAGGAATAATGTCCTTTGTCTTTGCCACAACCGCAGAAGATGAGTGTGAGTTTGGAATGAATGAACCTAAAAGTTACAGAAAATACAATTCAGAGGAGTGTTACCAGGTGATTTGTCTTTTTGTTTGCTTTGTTTTGTTTTCCCCACATATATCCAGAGAAATGACTTTGTGTCCTGGCTGAGCAGCTCGGCTGTTAACTTCCTCACTCCCTCTTTGTGCTCAGTCACGGCCAACTGGCCTTTCTTCTCATGATTGCAAGATGCCTGCTGTGCACGGTCGTTTAAAAGACCAAAAAAGTGAAAGTCTCTCTTTTTGAAGCAATGGTGTGTTTTATGTAACTGGTTAACAACTAGTATCCAATTAGAAAAGAGAGAGAGAGAGAGACTTTTCAAACTTGTTTTGCCTTACGTGACTCTTTCCATCCTGTTGGCATTGTTAACTCATGGTTCATGGTTCCTGAAGATCTCAGTTTGAGAGATTTCTGCAGCCGCATTCTCTCCTCATCCTGCATTCACTCCTTCTCTTTCTCGTTTAGGGTTGCAGATGCACAAGGTTACATACACACCCCCCAGTGTTCACATTCTGTATGTCTTTTTTGAGTGACTTTCCCATTCAGGGAAGTGGGTGTTTAATACTACTTTCTACTTTCTACTGGTGAGTTCTTAAACAATGCCTGTAATCTTGAACTGTCCTCTTAATTTAATTCACTGGCATCAGCATTTGCAGGGTTTCACAACTGTCAATTTTGCAATTGTACCTCACTCCTTTATTTCAGTCAACAAAATTGTCTCCATCCTGCTTTCTGCTTTCTTAGGAAAAGCCATTTTTGGAACTTTAAAGTATGTGTAAGTTATAGATCTCTGGAACTTATTTGCAAAGAGACACATTCTTTTCTTGCATCACTCAGCAAGCCAAGAACTCAAGGGAGGTCAAATAACTTGATCAGGAGCATTTTGGAGAGTTAGTTAGATCGTGACCAACTAGATTGTGACCTCTTACCAAAAGGAAAGTCTGGCAGACTGAAATATTACTTTTCAAGAATATAGCCAATGCCCTCCTAAGTCTTTCCTGGTTGCATTTTGAGGGGAACAGTGCTATAATTCAGAAAATATTATCAGCATCAAGGCAAATATTCTAGAAACAAGATTTATTGTGTAGGGGGTCAAAGGCCAAGAGGTAATAGATTCTTAAAGCCCAATTTGAATAGACAACCTGAGCAGAAGGAAGTTGAGGGCAGGTTTTAACTCATGTAAAACTCCTTGTCTTGTTCATCACTATAGTTAGCAGATCTTAGGGGATACAGGAAACAATTTCAAGCTTCGGTGGACCTGTGATGGAAGAGCTGGAAATGTGGCTTTTACTAGACAGGTGCTTTCGCAAATAGTGTCTATTCCAGTGATTTGGAATCCTGTGTGTTATGAAATTAGGATAGGTGAAAATGATGTCTCTCCCTGTGAGGAGTACCCAGTCTAATAGGAGACAGGACTGTGGAGAACAGTGACAGTGCAAATGGTTACGTGTAATAATAGAGTCACTAAAAATGCCTTGGACGTACAAAAAAATAGACCAATGTATTCATTTTTCCCAAATTATTCAACTCATTCAAAGTTTTATTAATCTGTGGATCATTTGAAATCCTCATTTCGATAGACCCAATGTGATTGTTCAGATAACTCATTATACATTCTTTTTTCTCTAAGAAAAATCTTTTTATAGGTACTGAATCACTATAATTAAATAGCATTTCCCCATAATGATCTACATTATGTTCTTTTAAGTGACTTTCCACCTTAAAAAAGAATTTATGAGAGACAGTGGGCATTTGAAATATAATAATAGTCTCTCTCTAATATTTAATTGAGAATTTGTCTTTTTTAGCTTATGACAGGAGTAGTTTCCTTAAAAACATACTTGTATTTTTAAAGAAAATTAATAACTCAGTACCCTTCTATCATAAATGCTGTTTAGATAATTTATATTAGATCATAACTGTATATTATTTTACTACATTGATATAAAATAGCTTCTGATATCCAGCCTTCAAGCAGGATAGTTCGATTTTTAATTTCTTACCAGGACCCTAGGCTTTTTTTCTTTCGTTCTCTTAAGTGATGGGACTTCTTTGATGTTTCCATTCCCATGACGTTCTCTTAGGGGAAGACTGATGGCTCACGGGGACCCCACCTAGGAACTAAAAAGAACTTATCTGCAATTAAAATATTGTGTAACTAGTATTCTAAACTTAAAGCTTAGAAAATGGAAAATTAGGACCTTCAACTATTATTTTAAACATAGAGACTATATACCAGCTTGCCCAGAGACAAAAGAGGTAAAATATCCTGTTGGACACCTAAGCCCAGAAGTTGGAAGTTGCTGTGAGCTGTGATACCACAGCACTTTACCAAGGGCGATAAAGCGAGACTATGTCTCTTAAAAAAATATATATATATCTTGTTGGAAACTGATGCCACTGTTTATATCATAGAGTCCTTGTCAGGGCTTCCCTCTGCTACTGAACAAGCAAACAACTTATGCAGTGAATTGTCAAGATCTTCACTTTGTTCCACATATAATATTACTAATGCCATCAGCTTCATTCATTGTCACATGAGCAGTATTCCGAAGTTATAATACAGTATTAAAAGAGAGACAAAGTATTCTGAAAATTCTAGACTGATTTTTAGAATGATTTTTAATAGGTGCTTAATAGGTGCCTATAAAAAATAAGGAAAATAATAAACACCAAGTGCTGAACAGTGGAGAAAATATTTAACAGTATAGAAACAGCACCAAAACATAATTGTATTCATAGACGCATACTATTAAAAGCTAAAAAATATACAATTTGAAACATTTTCATCAAACTAGTTAACATAGCCTTCACAGCATTTTCTTATTGTGTTAAGACATTGTACCCCATGATTGCATAATGTACACAGCTATGATCGGTAGAACAAAAAGTAAACAAAAAAAAACAAACAACAACGAACAATAAAAAAAACAAAAATGGCCAGGCGCTGTGTCCATTGCCTATAGTTCCAACTGCTCGGGAGGGTGAGGCAGGAAAGTCACTTGAGCCCTGGAGTTTGAGGTTCCAGTGAGCTGTGATGCTATTGCACTCTACTGAGGGTGACATAGTGAGACTCTGTCTCAAAAAAAAAAAAAAAAAAGAATAAATCTTTTAAAACACTAAAAAATAAAACAAAAAAATAAATAAAAGCTAAAAACATAAGTTTAAAAAAAGAATAAATCTTTTAAAACACTTAAAAAAAACAACCCAAAATAAATAAAAGCTAAAAAATGTGTTAATATGTTAAAAATATGTTAAAATATGACTTTATGTGTATTGATTTATTAACTTTCAAACTACCCGTTGAGGTGGGTGTTACCTGATACTCCCTAGAGCTACAGACTGACAAAGAATCTAAACCCTTTTGTCTGATCTACTGCTCATGTTAACTATTTATATGTAGTAGGTTAAAATTTCTTTAAATGTGCTTCATAAATCTTGTATTTATTTGACACAACACACCCTTTTCCCTGTACCCCCAGGTTCTGCCAACAGCCATTTATCCTCTGTATTTCTAAATCAAAATCTGATTATTTACAACAGATCAAGTAAGTACAATTGTGCAGCATTTTTTTCTCCTGTGACTAGCTTACCTCATTTAGCATAAAGCCCTCTGTATTATTCTATGGGGTCGCATATCTTAGGATTTTGTTATTTTTCAAAGCACAATACTATGCCATTGTATGCATATTTTATTTATTATTTATTTATTTATTTACTTGAGACAGATCTCACTCTGTTGCCCAGGCTACAGTGCCGTGGCTTCAGCCTGACTCGCAGCAAGCTCAGACTCCCAGGTTCAAGTAATCCTCCTGCCTCAGCCCCCCCCCCCAAAAAAAAAAGCTGGGACTACAGGTTCCTGGCATACCTGCCTACATTTTTCTGTTTTTATTAGAGAGTCCTTGAATCTGACAAGTCATTTTTTCCTGCTGCTTTCAAAACATCTCTCCTTTCTTCGATAAGTTCATTTTAATGCATCTCTGTGCTCACGTCCTTGTATTTTCTCCTTGCATCTTTCAGGGCTGGCCAGGAGAGGACCCAACGGTGGGTGTGAAGTTGGTCAGGGACCACGTGGAATAGAAGGAAGCTGGCTCTGGATCAAGTAAGCAGAAACGTGGAGACCCATCAGACAAACAGGATATTCAGTGATGACTAGAGGAAGAGAGATCCCGACTCACATGAAGCTTACACTCTCCAAGTCTCACAATGCACAGTAAATCTTAACATTTTTTTACTGATATCTATGTATTTGTTGATTGCACAAAATGAAATTTTATTTGGCCATGATTTGGATTTTGAATTTCAAATAGCAAACTATGATACGAATTCCACCTCTTTGAAAGTTGTTTGTACTATAAAGTTTATGTATAACCTTTACTGTCAGTATATTGATTGTAACTATTATCATTCCAGTTTGCTTTTCATTTCTGGACACGAGTTTTATTGCCCCGGGCTTGCTAGGCTAAATACACAGGTCTCTCCATATTTTCACTTTTCTTTTTCTAATACTTCACATTTAAAAATTTTATATAATTTGCCCCCTAAGGTTCACTGTCATCTATCTTTTTTAATCTTTTTGATGAAAATAAATTGAATACAATCTCTAATTGTGTGATGGGAAAGCAAATCCCTTTTCATTAGCAATAATTATAAGTAAACATTCATGATTCTTATATATTTATATAATAAGAATTAGCATGAATTATAATCCAGAATGTACTGAGATTGTGTTTCCTTGTACTGATAATCACCTTGCATTTATGAAGCTGAAACATATCTCATAGCTATGTAGAATATTCCAAAAAGATACAATATAATATGAAGTTATTTTTAATGTTTTTTCAAAAGAATACCTAGGATGGCATCTGTGGTGGTCTATCTTTATACTCAATTATCTCTCTATAAAATACTGTGTATTTTAGGAAGATTGTGTGTATTTCTCATTTCACTATTAGTCTCAAATTAAAACTTTTAGCATTATTTATGACAATCAAGGAAATATAAAGTATTGCAGAAACATTGTAATTTTCTATGCTTTTTGTGGGTAAATAAAAATGTACTTTCTAAAAGTAAAACCTTTTCTCAAAAGGCTTTGTTTCTTTCAAACTGGACCATTTCTCCATTAGAATGGAGCGATACCAATCTTGTATTTTCCTAGAGAACAAAGAGGAATATTATTTATAATTGAAGAAAAAAAAAGTTTAGTAAAGCAAAGTCAAAAAACAATAAGAAAATGTTTAATAAAAATATAGAAATTAGAATAACTGTTAAGATAGTTTCTTAATCCACTTTGATTGTCTATAATGACCAACATAAATACTATGTTACTATTGATTTATTTGTTAGTATGGAATCATTTTTCAAATTTCTAATTTACTTCCTATGCTTATTTATATTTATAAGTTTAACTTGTTTCTGTTTTTGAATACCTTGCCAGGTTTTCATAAATATCTCATTAGAGATAGCTCTACCATCCATAAACTTATAGGTAGAAGGTCACAGATACTGGTTTAAGACCAAGAATCCAAATTCAGTTTCATTATTGGAAAATAATTATTGCCTTCTCCAAGTTATCTGAATTTTTATGTCTAATCTTCTCCTCTTCTTTGTACTTCAGATAAAATTCTAAATTAAGCATTCTGAATCTATGTGGACCACCTCTAAAGTTCAATGTCCAGCATAGTTGAACCCCTTTTCCTAGTGGCCTCTGTTCTATCACTTGGGCACAGCTACAGTCCTTTCAAAAATGGACTGCCTGCATTCTTTGCATTAATATTAAAGAGTCATAGAATTGCTAGAACAAAAACTCAAATTACTTTCACCTTAAGTCCTCAGTATATCCTGGTTATTATTCTAGATTTCCTACTCAGTATTTTGTTTATTTATTTATTTCTTTTTTAAATTAAATTATAGCTGTATACATTAATGCAATCATGGGGTACAATGTGCTGGTTTTATATATAATTTGAGATATTTTCATCAAACAGGTTAATCCAACTCAGTATTTTCACTTCTCTCAGAACAGGTGACCTCACCATTCCACACTCAATGGAACCAATTACCTGGCCTTTTACTATACAGAGAAAGTTGAAACCACGTAAAAAAAATCTTTCAGTTTCTTTTCTGCTTTTCCACCTCTTGAGAAACAAAAATGTGCACTCATCTTTTTCTTTCTCTATTTATTTTGGGTGAAAGATATAATCTTAGTAAAATCTAAAATAAATCATTTCACCAGGGTTCTGAATCCTCTCCCACTGGAAATTCCTTCTACCCATGTGATTCGCCTTCCATTCTTCACTACTTGTCACTTTATCTCATTATTTAATCATGGCTATTCTTCACTTCTTATACAAGACAAAAATAAATTCAAATCATATCTTAGTTCTAATCTGGAAGTCACTCCACTGAACACTATATCCTTGACTCGTTTTAAGAGCCGAACTGCTTCAGAGCTTCCCCCACAACTTGTGGATGTCAGTTTCAACTTGTGGATGTCAGTTTCTCTTCCTTCTTACTCTTCAAACTGATCAGCATGACTTCCATCAACACCACTTTTAACAGAGCTCTCTTTAAGGCCATGTACAATCTTCACATGGCTAAATACAAAGCTTGTTTAATCTGACATTGTTTTAACTGAGAAACATACGATTCTGTTGACCTACCCTGATTTTCTGAAATACTCTCCTCCTTTGGGCTGTAGCTCAGATTTTTATGGTTTTTATCTTTACACAAGTCTGTCACATCCTCATAAATGCCCTTTTATACTGGAAATCTTAATAAAGGTGTTCTTCTCACTTTATCTTTATTTTCATATCTATTGCTATATAATTCTCTTAGAAAACTCAACAACAATTACTCCGTAATCTCCTTGATCACACTTACACTCTCAGATGTGTATTTCTCAGATGTGTATACTGTTATCATTATTGAACTTTTGACATTAATACTCAGTTATCTACTAAATATTTCTACTTAATGGCTAAAATTACAAATATGTAAATCTCCATCTAGTTAGTATCCATGCTGCAAATATATCCTATACCTCTTTTTTTCCCTGGGCTGTTTCGGCATTCAGCTGCACTCAGCAATAAATGTAGGAATCGCCTTTGGCTCCATCTTTTTCCTCCCCCCACATTGAACAGTAGGGGGATTTTTTTGACTTGTACAACTTAGACAACTCTGCTGCTTTCCAAGTAGCCCTTATTCTAATTGCTCCTTCCAACTCTTGGCCTGTTTGTTGTAACCTCCTCCTAAATGTGTTTTGTTTTCATTTTTCTTTGGTCTTTTTTATTACCCCATACCGTAAGTCAAGGCAAGACAGATTATATCATTTGAACCAACAACCCTTATATCTCACAGATATAAATCAATAAAGTTTATTTCTCTTCTGTCTGTTATGCATTGTATATGGTTTACCCTGATTTCTTTAATCCTCACATCAGAAAACTAGAGAACTAAAACTTCAACGCAGGACACCACCACTGTGTGGAAGGAAGGAGGGGACGTTGGAAATCACGCACTGCCTCAGACAGCTTCTACGCAGCAATGACCCTCACCACTTCTGCTCAGATTTCTTGGCCTAAGTAACTCCCTTAGCCATATCTAACATTGGAGTAGAAAAGTTCAATCCTCTAGTGCACACTAAATTTTTCAGCAATTAGTCCTCACTGCTTTGTACAAGAAAATGAGCTCTCAGGAAACAGAGGGGCAATAATCCAAATCCACATCCAGACAGGGAATCAGGTTGAAAGTTTAGCATTTCCAAGAGTCACAGAAATTTATAAACTAAAAAGTCATGTGATTTGGATGCTCACATGACTCTTCCATTATATAAATTACAAGAGTAGACCAGAATGTAAAATGAATAATTTAATCCCTTAATCAGAAGTGGTTTGTAATAGGCAGAGGGGTATAGACATTCTGAAATCCTGAATGGGGTGGGGGTGGGGGTGATCATTTTCTACTTGATCCTGATTCTGCTCCAGAAAGGTAACTTCCTTACCTAAAACCTTTAATTTAACCCTTACCTAAAGTCTGAATTTAAATTATTCTTTCCAACCCTAAAATTTTAATTAGTTTACCTTTTAGGGTTAAGAATACTTTGTCTTTAAAAGCCCCTGAATATATATACTTTTACTTTTAATTTCCTATTTATTTGATAATTAGCTAGCTAATTTTTGCATCTACCTTTTACTTGAATTACTGAACAATTGCAGCTAACAAAAGCCTTCCACACTTCTGAACATTGGTTTCTGAATTCATCCTGGACTTCAAATTTTTCGTTAGAATAATAGCCATAACTATGACAAGTTTTGCAGATATATCGAAGAACAGTTTCTACTAAGATCATGGGTTACCATTTTTCTTATGATGAACATCACTTTTCTTGCTTCCTACTACCCAGGTCCTAACAATACCTCAAAAATTTTGGTACAGCACATATAGAAATTAATTTTTTCCCCACGTATTATTACCTTAGAAATTCAGACTCATAGAATTTCCAGACATTCAGGAGCCCTGCGATCTATAAGGGAAGAGAGAGTGGACGCTTGTGCCTTACCCCATAAGGGCTTTCCCATGAAGTAGCTGTGGGCATATTTCATGGGCGGAAAAGTCTACCCTAATGTGTAGAAGAAGGAGAACTCAAAATAGTACAGAATAATATTCATGATCCAAAAACCTTCTTTAGTAAAGTTCTCCGCACTATAACTGAAAATATTATTTTCTCTAAAATACAATGTTATCATGTTGCTTAAATCATATAATCACTAATTTGTAAAGAAAGATTGCAAATACTAGCTTATGCATTATTTCATGTTTAAACAGCTCCAAGTGGTCACCGTTGCTTCTCAAAAATCTCTACTTCTCCTTCAGAGCACATCTGTTATGAGCCAAGCCATATGCTAAATGCTGATTGTGAAGTTCCTCATTCAATCTTTAGAAACAGTCTGAGAGAGAGAGTGGCGAATATTCCTACTCTACAAGAACTCGAGAGACTTATAAACATAAGCTAGATGCCCCCTCCACCCCCCATTAATGTAATATTACAGTTATGGTAGTAGACCGTGTACTGGATAGCTGCTTTCTTGAAAAAGTCTATTTTTAGGGCGGCGCCTGTGGCTCAAAGGAGTAGGGAGCCAGCCCCATATGCCAGAGGTGGCGGAATCAAACCCAGCCCTGGCCAAAAACTGCAGGAAAAAAAAAAAAAAAAGTCTAATTTTACATGTCAAGTGTAAGAGAGGAACATTTCTAATTACTTTTCATGAACTACATAAAAACACTGTGGGATAGTTCATGAAACGTGCTTGCCATTCAAAGCAGATAAAGCTAGATATTCAAATAATGCAAATGGTAAGAAATATTCTAATCTATTTCAGATACAGATATAATAACTCCATTTATGGTCATAATTACTAGAAAATAATTAATGGAAAGGAAAATATAATATGTTACATATATAAAGATAAAAATGACTCAAATTTCAGCTGAACTAGTGCTATGGTTGGAATGTGTCCCTCCATAGTCACGCATTAGAGATTAGATCTCTCTTATGAAGAAGGTGGAAGGTGGGGTTTTAAGAGGTGATTAGGTGTCCTGAAGGCTAGGTTAACCAGTTTGATGAAAATATTTCAAATTGTATATAAACCCAGCACATTACATCCATGATTGCATTAATGTACACAGCTATGATTTAATAATAAAAAAATTATATACATACATATACACACACACACACAATTTCTTAATCTGCTTTCCTGTGAATGGATTAATTCTGTGGAGTGAGCAAATTCTTGCTCACCAGGGTCTGGATCAGCCACTGTGAGAGCAGATTGTCACAAACTAGGAGGGTGGCCTCTCTCTTCCTGTTTGCTCCTCTTGCCAACAATCTCCCCTTTTACTTCTCCACCAAACTGTGAGCAGAACGCAAGGTTCTCACTAGTCCTTGACCAGTTGTGCCTGCTAATCTTCACCCTCTCCACCTCCAGACCCATGAGCTAAACTCAATTTCTATTGTTTATAAATTATTAAATTCAGACCCCAGAAAATCAACTGACACAACTCATATTACCTTAAGCTTCATTGCTATAATAGTCCTCTAAAATTCTTCTTACGGACTCTGAAATCAGCAATAACATCTAAGCTTCTTTTTTCCCCAACCATTCATTTATCTAAACTACCGTTAGTCTCCTAATGAAAATGTCCTTGATACCACTGGGTTTCAGGGCACTTCACTTTATGCTGAGTATGGTCTACTGCATTCTTACAAAATAAATTACTTTCATCTATTCTGACTCCTAAACCACTTTATGAAAGAAATATTTGAATTCATCAATTTTACAGAGACATCGAATCATCCTTCAAGCAATATATGATGACATTTTGAGTACAAATATCAAGATTATTATTTTTAATATTAAATATTACCTGAGTGTTTAAAGTGGCTGAGGAGCATATTAATATTAAATATTATTTCTGACATTTAGAAAGGTCAAATATGCTGCTGTTATACAAAAACTATTAGCAGAAACATCAAATTATTATAATCGTTCTAAACACTAATTTGGTTCAAAAGTTAACATTTAAGGAGTTTGGGCTCAATATTTCTTCTCAGTGAAGGTCAACAAAATTTTACTACTCTAGTCTTCACCAAAAATTTTTCATACAACTTGAAAACACAAATTTAATAACAAAATGGATTTTATCTCTAAGTCTATGTGAACATTTTAATTTTGTCCTAGCTAACTATATTCTCCAGAGAAAAAAAGGAAGTTATTTTTTTTAACTTTCAACATTTCTGCTCAACAAGTCATCAGTGAGCACAAAATGTAGCTTAGAACAACTAGGAGGTTGGTAAGAATGTTTGCTTCTTTATAACTGAAAAAAAAAAAAAAGAAAGAAAAGAAAAAAGAAAATTCTACCTCTCTATTCACCAGTGGCTGAATAGAATAGGAGACCTTGAGCAAGATTCCAGCATTAGCTTTGAAGAATCACTGCCTGTTTGATAGTTCAAGTTCAGTCTACTAAGAGACTTTAATAAAATATCTTTCACATCAATGCAATAGCCAGTCTCAAGGAGAATTTAGATGGACCATCGGCATCTCTACCTTTTCTCTTCTTTGTAAACCTTGAGTCAATATTTACTTTACTGTTTACCCATTCTTATTTTATTCTCTTCTCTTCGTAATTTCCCATTTTCTCTATTTCCGTAGGGTTTTTTTTTTTTCCAAAAAAAAGATTTTTTTTTTAATTGTGCATCACATCCTTAAGAGGACCTCATAACTATAAAAGTCCACATGTGGTTAACTGAATCTCAGTTCAAATAAGGAGAATAATTGACATATTCCATGTATAGCATATTTGGCCATATGATAATACTCAACATATTTTTCTCTTACATGGATTCTTTTCTGTTTAGTTTTATTTCTTCAAATGACAGCTTTTTTGGTTAGTAAAATCAATGAAGATTTTCAAATATAAGAATAACTACTTTATATCTGTTCCTTAAAATGTACAAGACAGCTATAGGCATCTCCTGTGGCTCAGTGGGTAGGATGCCAGCCCCATATACCGAGGGTGATGCGTTCGAACCCGGCCCTAGCCAAACTGCAACAACAACAAAAACAAAATAGCCAGGTTTTGTGGCAGATGCCTGTAGTCCCAGCTCCTCGGGAGGCTGAGGCAAGAGACTCGCCTAAGCCCAGGAGTTGGAGGTTGCTGTGAGCTGTAACGCCATAGCGCTCTACCAAGGGCAACAAAGTGAAACTCTATCTCAAAATAAATAAATAAATAAATAAATACATAAATAAATAAATAAATAATGTAGAAAGCATCTAAACTTGATTTGGAACAGAAATTCTATAACCTTTACAAATTTCCTTTAGACATTATTTGAAGATTTATCTTTTCTAGTATTTACATATTCAAATGTCATTAAACCAAGTAGCAAGGACATGGGAATCATTGCGCATTGTCAGAGAAGAAATTAGAACAACTACGGATATTGAACAATTCCAATTTATTATTAGAATAAATTAGCCAAATTTTTATTTTGTTGCACGTGAGCATAGTAGGGCAGGGGGGCTGATAACCACATGCCAGAGAAGATATTTTTATGCAATTAAGAAATTCATACAAATGGAATAGATTGTTTTACCTATGGCTCTGATTCATTGTTTTTTGTTTTTTTGTTTTTTTTAATTGTTGGGAATTCATTGAGGGTACAAGAACCAGGTTACATTGATTGCATTTATTATGTAAAGTCCCTCTTATAATTGTGTCTCATCCCCCAAAAGTGTGTCACACACCATAACCACCAACCCCCTTCCCACCTTCCCTCTCACAAATCTTCCCTTCCTTCCCCTCCTCCCTCATTCCCTCTCTCTGCTTTCATTTTCCCCCACTCCCTACCATGTTCTAACTCATCAACTGTCCTCATATGAGAATTGAGTACATAGGATTCTTGCTTCTCCAATCTTGTGATGCTTTACTAAAGATAATGTGTTCCACTTCCATCCAGGTTAATACAAAGGATGTCAAGTCTCCATATTTTTTTAATAGCTGCATAGTATTCTATGATATGCATATAGCACAGCTTCTTAATCCATTCCTGAGTTGTGGGCATTTAGGCTGTTTCCACATTTTGGCGATTGTAAATTGAGCTGCAATAAACAGTCTAGTGCAAGAGTCCTTATAGTAAAAGGATTTTTTTCCTTTTGGGTAGATGCCCAGTAATGGTATTGCAGGGTCACATGGGAGGTCTAACTTGAATTCTTTGAGGGTTCTCCATACTTCTTTGAACGAAGTCTCACCAGAAGTCTAAAAATGTTTCCTTATCTCAACATCCATGCCAACATTTGCGCTTTGGAGATTTTGTGGTGTTGGCCATTCTCACTGGAGCTAGATGATATCTCGGAGTGGTTTTGATTTGCATTTCTCTAATAATTAGGGGCAATGAGTATAGTTTTTTTATATCTGTGAGTCCTTATTTGTCAATTAAATCATGTATGGATCAAAAATAATTGAAAATGGATATTTGTATTTGTACTGAAAATGTATAGACTTTTTGTCATTATGTTTTAAACCTGCCATCCCCAACACCCAGGCTTCAGACCAGTCCTTGTCCGTGGCCTGTTAGAATGTGGGCCACACAGCAGGAGGTGAGAGGTGAGCAAGGTTCATCTGTATTTATAGTCACACCGCAACTCTCATACACTTCCCGTGAGATAAATGGCAGCATGAAATCCTCACAAGAGCACGAACCCTCCTATAAATTACATATGAGAGGGATCAGGTTATATACACACTCTTTATGAGAATTTGATGCCTGATGATCTGAGGTGGAAATGTAATGTTCTTGAACTATCCCCAAACCACGCCCTCCCAGTCCATGGAAAAAATTATCTTCCATGAAACCAGTCTGGTGCCAAAAATGTTGGGGAACACTGCTCTAAATAATTCAGTAAAGCAACTACTTATATCATTTACAATGTATTAAGTATTTTAGGGAATATAGAAACGATTTAAAGTAGAGATGATGTTTGTAGACTCTGTACAAAGACTACATGATTTCATATAAGGGACTGTAGCATTCTCAGATTTCATATCACAAGGCATGGTAATGGTTCTGGAACCAATCCTCCATGGATATTAGGGGATGGCTGTGTGTGTGTTTGTGTGTGTATGTTTAAGTGATAATGTATAGAAAATTATGTTAGTAAAAAAAGTTATGTAATTGATTATCTCTTTATTTTCACTATATTTTTCTTTCTTTTTTTTTGCTTTTTTATTTATTTATTTTTATTGTTAAATCATAGTTGTGTACACTGGTGCAATCAAGGGATACGATGTGTGGGTTCCATATACAGTCTGAAATATTCTCATCAAACTGTTCAACATAGCTTTCATGGCATTTTCTTAGTTACTGTATGTAGGCATTTGTATTCTGCATTTAGTAAGTTTCACCTGTGCCCATTCTAAGATGCACCATAGATGTGGCCCCACCCATTACCCTCCATCCACCAAAACCTCCCACCTCCCTTCCCCTTCCTTGGCCCTTTCCCCATAGTCTTATGCTATAGTTGGATTATAGCCTTCACGTGAAAACTATAATTTAGCTTCATAGTAGAGTTGAGTACATTGGATACTTTTTCTTCCATTCCTGAGATACTTTGCTAAGAAGAATATGTTCAGCTCCATCCATGTAAATGTGAAACAGGTAAAGTGTCCATCTTTCATTAAGTCTGCATAATATTTCATGATATGCATGTACCACAATTTGCTAGTCCGTTTGTGGGTCGATGGGCATTTGGGTTTCTTCCATGACTTAGCAATTATGAATTGAGCTGCAATAAACATTCTGGTACAGATGTCTTTGTTATATTGTGACTTTCGGTCTTCTGAGTATAAACCTATTAAAGGAATAATAGGATCAAATGTGAGGTCTATTTAAAGTCTCTAAGTATTCTCCAAACATCCTTCCAGAAGGAACATATTAGTGTGCATTCCCACCAGCAGTGTAGAAGTGTGCCCTTTTCTCCACATCCATTTCAACATCTCTTGTTTTGGGATTTTGTTATGTAGGCTACTCTTACTGGGGTTAGGTGATATCTCAAAGTAGTTTTGATTTGCATTTCTCTGATGATTAAGGATGGTGAGCTTTTTTTCATGTGTTTGTAGATTGTGCGTCTGTCTTCTTTAGAGAAGTTTCTCTTCAAGTCCCTTGCCCACCCTGAAATGGGGTCATGTGTTCTTTTCTTGCTAATATGTTTGAGTTCTCTGGGATTCTGGTTATTAGACCTTTATTAGAGGTATAAGCTGCAAATATTTTCTCCAATTCTGAGGGTTGTCTGCTTGCTTTACTCACTATGTTCTTGGCTGTGCAGAAGCTTTTTAGTTTGATCAGGTCCCAGTAGTGTATTTTTGAAGCTGCTTCAAATGCCCAGGGAGTCCTCCTCATAAAATATTCACCCAGGTCAATACCTTCAAGAATTTTCCCTGCACTTTCTTCAAGTATTTTTATAGTTTCATGTCTTAGGTTTAAATCTTTTATCCAGTGAGAGTCTATCTTAGTTAATGGTGAAAGGTGTGGGTCCAGTTTCAATCTTCTACAGGTTGCCAGCCAGTTCACCCAGCACCATTTGT
>CAUYPK010007598.1:0-12362 GCA_963574355.1 Loris lydekkerianus | reverse complement strand
AACTTAATGGGACATATCAAGCGACTGGAAAAGGAAGAATACTCCAACCCCATACCCAGTAAAAGAAAAGAAATAACCAAAATTAGAGCATAATTAAATGAAATTGAAAACAAAATAATTATATGACAGATCAATAAATCAAAAAGTTGGTTTTTTGAAAAGGTCGATTAAATAGACAAACCTTTGGCTAACCTAACGAGGAAAAAAAAGAGTAAAATCTCTAATCTCACCAATCAGAAACAACAAAGATGAAATAACAGACTCCTCAGAAATTCAAAAAATCCTTAATGAATATTATAAGAAACTTTATTCTCAGAAATATGAAAATCTGAAGGAAATTGACCAATACATGGAAGCACGTGACCTTCCAAGCATTAGCCTGAATCAAGTGGAAATGTTGAACAGGCCCATATCAAGTTCTGAAATAGCATCAGCCATATAAAATCTCCCTAAAAAAGAAAAACTGGGGACCAGATGGCTTCACGTCAGAATTCTACACAACCCTGAAAGAGGAACTAGTACCTATATTACTCAACAGGTTCCAAAATATAGAAAAAGAAGGAATACTACTCAATACATCCGATGAAACAAACATCACCCTGATCCCCAAACCAGGAAAAGACCCAACAAGAAAAGAAAATTATAGACCAATATCACTTATGAATATAGATGCAAAAATAACAACAAGATCCTAACAAACAGAATTCAGCAACACATCAAACAAATTATATATTATGACTGAGTCAGTTTTATCCCAGGGTCTCAAGTCTGGTTAATATACATAAATATGTAAATATAATTCAGCACATAAACAAATTAAAAAACAAAGACCATATGATTCTCTCAATTAATGCAGAAAAAGTTTTTGATAATATCCAGTATCCCTTCATGATCAGTACACTTAAGAAAATTGGTATAGAAGGGACATTTCTTAAACTGATAGAGGCCATCTACAGCAAGCCCACAGCCAATATCATATGGAATGGAGTTAAATGGAAATCATTTCCACTCAGATCAAGAACAAGGCAAGGCTCCCCATTGTCTCAACTGCTCTTTAACATTGTAATGGAAGTTTTAGCCATCGCAATTAGGGAGGAAAAGGCAATCAAGGGTATCCACATAGGGTCAGAAGAGATCAAACTTTCACTCTTCGCAGATGACATGATTGTATATCTGGAAAACACCAGGGATTCTACTACAAAACTCTTAGAAGTGATCAAAGAATACAGCAACATCTCAGGTTACAAAACCAACATTCATAAATGGGTAGCCTTTATATATACCAACAATAGTCAAGCTGAAAAAACACTTAAGGACTCTATTCCACTCACAGTAGTGCCAAAGAAGATGAAATATTTGTAAGTTTATCTAATAAAGGACGTGAAAGATCTCTATAAAGAGAACTATGAAACTCTAAGAAAATAAATAGCTGATGATGTTAACAAATGGAAAACATACCATGCTCATGGTTGGGAAGAATCAACATTGTTAAAATGTCCATACTGCCCAAAGCAATATACAATTTTAATACAATCCCTATTAAAGCTTCACTGTCATACTTTAAAGATCTTGAAAAAATAATACTTCATTTTATATGAAATCAGAGAAAACATCGAATAGCCAAGACATTACTCAGAAATAAAAACAAAGCAGTAGGAATCATGCTACCAGACCTCAGACTGTACTATAAATCAATAGTAATCAAAACAACATGGTACTGAGAGGTAGATGTATGGAACAGAATAGAGAACTAAGAGATGAAGCAAGCTACTTACCATTACTTGATCTTTAACAAAAACAGAGAGGTAGATGTATGGAACAGAATAGAGAACTAAGAGATGAACCAAGCTACTTACCATTACTTGATCTTTAACAAGCCAATTAAAAACATTCAGTGGGTAAAAGATTCCCTATTTAACAAATGGTGCTGGGTGAACTGGCTGGCGACCTGTAGAAGACTGAAACTCGACTCACACTTTTCACCATTAACTAAGGTAGACTCTCACTGGATTAAAGATTTAAACTTAAGACATGAAACTATAAAAATACTAGAAGAAAGTGCAGGGGAAACTCTTGAAGAAATCAATCTGGGCGAATATTTTATGAGGAGGACCCCCCGGGCAATTGAAGCAGCTTCAAAAATACACTACTGGGATATGATCAAACTAAAAAGCTTCTGCATAGCCAAGAACACAGTTAGTAAAGCAAGCAGACAGCCCTCAAAATGAGAGAAAATATTTGTAGGTTGTGTCTTCAACAAAGGTTTAATAACCAGAATCCACAGAGAACTCAACCGTATAAGCAAGGAAAGAACAAGTGATCCCATCACAGGCTGGGCAAGGGACTTGAAGAGAAACTTCTCTGATGAAGACAGGCACATGGCCTACAGACATATGAAAAAATGCTCATCATCCTCAATCATCAGAGAAATGCAAATCAAAACTACTTTGAGATATTATCTAACTCCAGTAAGATTAGCCCATATCACAAAATCCCAAGACCAGAGATGTTGGCGTGGCATGGATGTGGAGAAAAGGGAACACTTTTGCACTGCTGGTGGGAATGCAAATTAATACATTCCTTTTGGAAAGATGTTTGGAGAACACTTAGAGATCTAAAAATAGATCTGCCATTCAATCCTATAATTCCTCTACTAGGTATATACCCAAAGACCAAAAATCACATCATAACAAAGATATTTGTACCAGAATGTTTATTGCAGCCCAATTCATAATTGCTAAGTCATGGAAAAAGCCCAAGTGCCCATCGATCCACGAATGGATTAATAAATTGTGGTACACGTACACCATGGAATATTATGCAGCCTTAAAGAAAGATGGAGACTTTACCTCTTTCATGTTTACATGGATGCAGCTGGAACATATTCTTCTTAGTAAAGTATCTCAAGAATAGAAGAAAAAGTATCCAATGTACTCAGCCCTACTATGAAACTAATTTATGGCTTTCACATGAAAGCTATAACCCAGTTATAACCTAAGAATATGGGAAAAAGGGAGAGAGGGGGGAGGGAGGGAGGAGGATGGGCAGAGGGAGAGTGATTGTGGGATTACACCTATGGTGCATCTTACAAGGGTATATGTGAAACTTAGTAAATGTAGAATATAAATGTCTTAACATAATAACTAAGAAAATGCCAGGAAGGCTATGTTAACTAGTGTGATGAAAATATGTCAAATGGTCTATAAAACCAGTGTATGGTGCCCCATGATCGCATTAATGTACACAGCTATGATTTAACATTTAAAAAAAAAAAAAGAAAAGAAAATTATAGAGATAGAAAACACCTCATTAACTATCTGGACCTGGGAGATGACAGAGACTGCAATAGGAACTTTTTGAGGGGATGACATATTTGCAGATGGATTGTAATGATGGTTACACTGCCCAACTATATGAATGTACTAAAAACCACTGAACTCTGGCAGCCACATACACTGAGGCTGGGGGGTTCGAACCCAGCCTGGGCCAGCTAAAAAATGTCAACTGCAAAAAAAAAAAAAAAAAAACAGCCAGGCATTGTGGCGAGTGCCTATAGTCCCAGCTGCTTGGGAGGCTGAGGCAAGAGAATTACTTGAACCCAGGAGTTTGAGGTTGCTGTGAGCTGTGGCACCACAGCACTCTACTAAGGGTAACATGGTCAGACTATCTCAAAACAAACAAACCAACAAACCACTTTAAAAATTAATGCTACAGTATCTTACTTAGACTCCAACAGGCTGAAGTGGCTCACACCCATAATCCTAGCACTGAGAGGCTGAGGCAGGCTAATTGTTTGAGCTCAGGAGTTCAAGACCAGCCTGACCAAGAGCGAGACCCTGTTTCTACTAAAAATAGAAAAACTACAACTGACGCCCGTAGCACAGTGGTTACAGTGCCGGTCACATACACTGGGGGTGGTGGGTTCGAAGCCAGCCCCAGCCTGCCAAACAATGACAACTACAACAACAACAAAAAAAGTCTGGGCAAATAGCTGGGAGTTGTGGTGGGGGGGTCGGGGGTCGCAACCCACAGGTTGAGAACCACTGCTCTAGTCCAAGAGTTTGAGGTTGCTATGAGCTACGATGACTCCACAGCACCTCAACCCAGGGCACGAAGTTGAGTCTGTTTCCAAAAAAAAAAAATTAGACTCTGGCTTGGTGCCCATAGTGCAGTGGTTATGGTGCCAGCCACCTACACCGAAGGCAGTGGGTTGGAGCCCAACCCAGGCCAGCTAATCAACAATGACAACTGCACCTGTAGCTCAGTGAGTAGGGCACCAGCCCCCTATACCAAAGGTGGTGGGTTCAAACCCGGCCCTGGCCAGACTGCAACAAAAAATAGCCAGGCGTTGTGGCAGGGGCCTGTAGTCCCAGCTACTTGGGAGGCTGAGGCCAGAGAATCGCCTAAGCCCAAGAGCTGGAAGTTGCTTTGAAGTGTGATGCCACAGCACTCTACTGAGGGTGGCAAAGTGAAACTCTGTCTCTAAAAAAATAAATAAATAAAAATAATGACAACTACAACAAAAAATAGCCGGGCGTTGTGACACCATGGCACTCTACCGAGGTTGACATGGTGAGACTCTGTCTCATAAAAAAAAAAAAAAAAAAAAAAAAAAATTTAGACTCCAATAAAAAGGTAACTCTCAGTAGCTCCTACTTCCCTCAGAGTAAAGGTGAAGTCCTCTCCATGGCCCTCCCAGGCCTAGTATCACCTGCATCAGCTCCCTGAACCTCTCTTCCCTCACTCACCTACTCTAGCCACATTGGCCTCCCTGGGGCTTCTTATCACACCAAGCACCTCCTACCTCCGGGCCTTTGCATTGGCTGTTACCTTGTGCACTATGTATATTTGTCACTCCCTCCCTCACCTACTTCAGGTCTTTGTTCAAGTGTCAACTCCGCAGAGAGGCCTTCCCAGACTGCCCTATTTACATGGCAATCCTCCTACCCACCCCTCACTGCCTATCCCCAACCCAGTTTATTTCTGTCCATGGCACTTATTGCCACCTGAGGTGCTATATCTTTTTCTTATTTATCTTTGCACTTGTGTCCCTGTCTGTGCTTCCCTTTCCCTACCCCCAGCCAGAACACAAGCTCCAAGAGGGCAAGACCTCTGTTGTTTATGGCTGTATCCCCAGCATTAACACAATGCTCAGCTTGTGGTATGAACTTAACACCCACAAGCTGAAGCAACGAATGGCAGAGCTGTGGGGTCTGTGTGTGAGCTCCCGGCTAAAGGCTGGCTGTAGCA
This sequence comes from Loris lydekkerianus, assembly GCA_963574355.1. Lineage (NCBI taxonomy): Eukaryota > Metazoa > Chordata > Mammalia > Primates > Lorisidae > Loris > Loris lydekkerianus. Next base: position 7,112 of record CAUYPK010007598.1, on the reverse strand, counting down.
GGAGACTGGACCAAGGGCTCACCCATTCTGCTAGATCCCATGGATTGGGGAAGGGTGGTGTTGATTGTGGACACAGCAGTGACTAGACATAGTACCTGCCCTTGGACCTATATGTCCAAGCTCACACACAATACCTAGGATCATGTGCTAAGGGGCCTAGGAAGCAGCTGAGACCACAAGGGGTGGGCAAGGGCTGGAGGAAGCCAGGCTTTTTTGTACATGTCCTCACTGATTGCCTAGATCCACCATGAGCATCAGGGAATTTCACCACAGCCCAGCCTGCTTCGAGAGCCATTCCTTCCACAAACACTGAGTACCTCCTCTGTGCCCAGGCCCGAGTTAAGCAGTACTAGGGAAGCAAAGGGGAGCAAAACAGTCCTGGCTTTGACCTCTTGGGACTCCCAGTCCAGTGGAAGACACAGACAGACTAGTCCCCAGAGTGAGCAGAGCTGGGACAGAGGCACTCAGGGGACATTGGGAGCCCTGAGGGGGCACCTGATCTAGCCTGAGAGGATCTGAGAGGGCCAAAGAGGGCTTTCCAGAGGAGGGGACATCGGAGAGCCATCACATTCAACCAGATAAAGAGCAAAGAAATGCACAAAGACTATGAAGAAAGACATCAAGAGGCACACTCCTGGAAATACTGGAGGCTCGGAGTAGCCAATCCTCCTCCAGGGCAGTGGTTTTCAAGTAGGAGTGATTCTGCCACATAGCCCTCCCTCCAAGACAACTGGCAACATCTACAGATGTTTTTGGCTGTCATGATTAGGGAGGGGTATGCTATTGATATCTAGTATGTACAGGCCACCCTAAAATGCACAGGGAGGCCCCCTCAAAGCAATATTATCCAACCCAAAATGTCAACAATACCAAGCTTCAGAAATCCTAGTGTAGGCTTGGAGCCCATAGCTCAGTGAGTAGGGTGCTGGCCACATACACTGGTTTGAACCGGGCCTGGCCCAGCTAAACAACAATTAAAAAAAAAAAGTAGCCAGGCATTGTAGTGGACACCTGTAGTCCCAGCTACTTGGGAGGCTGAGGCAAAAGAATCACTTAAGCCCAACAATGTCAGGTTGCTGTGAGCTATGACCCACAGCACTTTATTATAGAGGGTAACATAGTGAGATTTTATCTCCAAAAAATGAAAGAAAGAAAGAGAAAGAATTCCTAGTGTAGTCTGAAGAGTCAAATCATGCAAAGCCTGATTTACTAAAGAATTTGGACTTTATCCTGAAGGCAAAGGGGAAATAAGTCTTGATCATTTTTTAGCAGAGGTGCACAAGAGATCACTTTGAATGTGGAAGCTCAAGGCAATCAGACCACCTAAGCCTTAGTCTCACAGACAACTCCCCATTCAATAATCAACAGAGGGGCAGTGCCTGTGACTCACGGAGTAGGGTGCCGGCCCCATATACTGGAGGTGGTGGGTTCAAACCCAGCCCCGGCCAAAAACTGCAACAACAAAAAAATAATAATAATCAACAGAACCTCAGAGGGGGAAAGATTTCCTTTTAGCAAGACAAGGACTGAGTCCTTGTTTTTTGTTTTTGAGACAGAGCCTCAAGCTGTCACCCTGGGTAGAGTGCCGTGGCATCACAACTCACAGCAACCTCCAACTCCTGGGCTCAAGAGATTCTTGGGCCTCAGCCTCCCAAGTAGCTGGGACTACCGGCACCTGCCACAACCCGGCTATTTTTTGATTGCAGCCGTCATTGTTGTTAGGCGGCCCAGGCTAGATTTGAATCCGCCAGCTCAGGTGTATGTGGCTGGCACCTTAGCCGCTTGAGCCACAGGCGCCAAGCCAGGACTGAGTCTTCATTCCAGCACTAACTCATCAAACATTTTCTGAGCTGTCCCTGAGGTCAGGCCCTGGTTGAGAATGCTGTAGACCTGGTATGGTGGGCTCTATCGCACAAATTTCATCCTGGTGTCCTCCCCAGGTGATATTATTTGCCCCACCTCTGAGCTCCCCCAGTCTCTGACATAGACTTTTGCCATTACCTTACATCATTCAGGACTATAACTCTTTGTTTACATACTCTCTCTCATTCCCCTAACAGCAGACACATGGCTGGATCCATCTTTGTGGCCTATTACAGTGCTGGTCCCATTTTACACAGGAGAAATAAAGGTCTAAGAGGGAAAGGAACTTGCCCAAGGTCACATGGAGAGTCACCTTCACTCTTCCCTTCCAATCTGCATTCCTCCCACAAGTCAGTGACATCCATCCCAGTGGGTGGGTGGACAGCACTTTGCTGTCACTCCATCTATTCCCCAAATGCCAGCAAGGTTTCTGCCTGAACTGGTATGCTCTGCAGCCTCAGTTTAGTTTAAGCAGCAGTGGGTCAGAAGTCAGCTGGACAGGTGCAGTGGTTCACGCCTGTAATCCTAACACTCAGGGAGGTCAAGGCAGGTACACTACTTGAGCTCAGGAGTTCAAGACCACCCTGAGCAAGAGACCCTGTCTCTACTAAAAATAGAAAAATTAGGGCGACACCTGTAGCTCAATGAGTAGTGCACGGGCCCCATATATGGAGGGTGGCGGGTTCAAACCCTGCCCTGGCCAAATTGCAACAAAAAATAGCCGGGTGTTGTGGCGGGCGCCTGTAGTTCCAGCTACTCAGGAGGCTGAGGCAAGAGAATCGCCTAAGCCCAATAGCTGGAGGTTGCTGTGAGCTGTGACGCTACAGCACTCTACCGAGGGTGACAAAGTGAGACTCTGTCTCTAAAAAAGAAAGAAAGAAAGAAAAATTAACTACTGTGCCTGTAGTAGTCGGACTCAGAAGGCTATGGCAGGAGAACTGATGGGGCCCAGGAGTTTGAGATTGCAGTAAGCTATGATGATACCACTGCACTCTAATTTTATCCTGGGCAACAGAATGAGACCCTATCTCAAAAATAAAAAACAAACAACAGCAAAATAAAATGCATCAACACCTGAACTAACTATCCTATATAAATAGTTTATGCTAAAAGCACACCATACCAGTCCTGATCACCCTAAGGCAGCAATGTCTGGTAACTTCTACATGGAATGAATCCCAAACCTAACCTGGACGACCTAAGGGAAGCGCCTTAGTCTTACTGTTCCTTGGATTCCCGTCTGTAAAATGGGTCCGCAGACCCCCACAGCCCGTGCCCTTACCTATGATAATTATCAGACTTCCCCCACAGCTAGGAAAGTCTCACTAAGTCATTGCCCACCACTCAAACACTAAGCGAGACTCTGAAAGCCAGACCACGGTCTTGGAGCCTGGAATTGCGGAGTCCAGAACCCAAGGTGCCAGGGTCCAAGTCCGCGCCCCTCCCCACCACTATCTCCTGGTGGCTACCTGGCACGAGCCTGCAGGGCATCTGGCACGCAACAGGGCCCGGTTCCCGGAACTGTCCGGCATACCGGGCGGCCCAGCCCAGCCTGGGCCCGGTATTCAAGGTCCCTCTGAGCAAGGAGCCCCCAGTGCACCAGATTCCGCAAAAAGCAGCAGGACACACCCCGTGAGATGCCCCCGGGATGGGGAAGAGCCCCCTCCGTCCCCTCTCGGCCTCCGTACCTGACCGGAGCCGCCTCCCCCGGCCGCAACCACGGCACTGCCGGCCCCGTCCGCCTCCTGCGCCGCCGCCATCTTCCCGCTCCGGGTCCCCGCCCCCGCCGCCAGCCCCGCCCCGTCCCCCACGGCGCCAGCGCGATCGCGCGAGATTTCACATCTTGTCCGACCCGCCGGGCCACCGTACCAGGCAAAAGCGCCTCAGCCACGCCTCCCAAGGGCCCACTTCTGGCTATCAAAGGACCAAACTGGCCACCGTACTGCGTCTCTCACCGCATTTCTTTTCTCCTAGCCCAAATGCTGCAGGCTTCTAACTCCCAGAACTTTCGTAGCCAACATGCACTTCCCACGAGTTCTAGTCATTCCTCCCCCTCGAAATAACTCTACTTTTCGAGCTGTGTGAGCTTTGCAGAACATCCTGTCCTCTTTACCCCGCCAGTTCGAGTTTTTTTAGTACCATGTTTCTTGAGCTGTTCCGGCCACCGTAACGCTTCAAAACTCCCAGCTGGAATATTCCCTTCCTGCGTTAAAGAAGGTTCTTTGGCCACTGTACTTGGAATAGAACAGGCCCTTTGCCAGGTGCCCTCCTCTTCGGACTCCTCTTCCTAACGCAGCCTTTTCCTCCAAGTCTTCTGAGCGTACCGTCTTTTTGTGCGCTCAGAGTTCCTATTGCAGGGTTCTCCCGGCCACTACACCTCAGAATGAGACCTTGTCAGCCACTTCCCCAAGCTTTGGGACAGCTTCGTTTAGCACGCATGCGCGTATCCTTAGTGGTCTTAGTTTTTTAGCAAATCTCCAAGCCCTAGGCTCGGCTTCATGGGCTCAGAGATGTCGATAATTTTTCATTAGCTATGTGCCTTCTTACAGTTCTAAGCCTGGACACCAGCTGAGAGATACCTGGACTGGAGAGGGTGTTATGGAGGCTCAGAGAGGACAAAAGACTCTCAAGAGGTTGTTAAACCTTTGCCAATAAATTGGGCGGAGGTCTGGCCTGGGTTCAAACCCTTATTGTGCTGCTAACTAGCTGATCCTGAACAAGTGACATTTAAGTCTCAGTTTCTTCCTTTTTTTTTTTTTTTTTTTTTAAGAGACAGAGTTTCATTCCGTTGCCCTCCATAGAGTGCTGTAATGTCGCAACTCACAGCAACCTCCAGCTCTTGGGTTTAGGCTATTCTCTTGACTCAGCCTCCTGGTAGCTGGGACTACAGGCGCCCGCCACAACGCCTGGCTATTTTTTTGTTGCAGTTTGGCCAGGGCTGGGTTTGAGCCCACCACCCTTGGTATATGGGGCCGGTGCCCTGCTCACTGAGCCACAGGCACCGTCCAATTTCTTCCTTTTTTATAAAGTAGGAATTTTAAGTAGTTCCTCTCCTTCTTTAACCCAGCGAGGTTATTGAGAAGATCGAGTAAAATTACAACGTAAAACAGCAAACTCTGGTCCCCATGCTTGTATGATGCGCTGTTATTAAGAACACTGGGGTCAGCAATGTGGTTCTCATGGTCACCTGAAAGGCAGAATAGGCTTTGCATTGGGATATTCTAAGTATTTACTTGAAGTTTTATTTTTGTGTTTATTTTTTGAGACAGGGTAACTCCTGGGCTCAAGTGATTATCTTGCCTCAGGTTCCCTAGTAGCTGGGATTATAGGTTCCCACCATGATGCCCAGCTGTTTTTAGAGGTGGAGGTCTCGATGGAGACTTAGAGGTCTAGATGGTGGAGCTCAGCTTGGTCTTGAACCCATGAGCTCAGGCAATCTTCCCACCTTGGCCTCCCAGAGTGTTAGGATTACAAGCTGACCCAGGAGCCTGGTCTGACATTTTATTTATTTAATTAGTTAATTTATTTGTTGAGACAAGGTCATGCTGTGCTGCTGGAGGTAGATAGAGTGGAGTGATGTCATCATAGCTCACTGCAACCTCAAACCTCCCAGGTGCCAACAATCCAATCCTCTTGCCTCAGCCTCCCAAGTAGTTAGGACTACAGAAGTGTGCCACCACACTCAGCTGATTTTTCTATTTTTGGTAAAGATGGGTTTTCACTTTTGCCCGGCTTATCTTGATCTCTTGTCCTCAAGCAGTTCTCCTGCCTCAGCCTCCCAAATTGCTAGGATTACAAGTGTGAGCCACAGTGCTTGGCCTTGTCATTTTACTTATTAAACTCCACTTTCTTAACCTGGGGCTGGGTATGAACCTGCCACCCTCGGCATATGGGGCTGGCGCCCTACTCACTGAGCCACAGGCGCTGCCCTACTTCTCAGCTCTATAGTATCTCTTTCTCCAGGAAGTCCTCCCTGGGTCCCCAGGACCTTCCCTGTGTCTCCAGGAAGTCCTCCCTGGGAACCATCTGCCAGCCTTCTTTGTCCTGTCAGCTCCTTCACTCCACCCCTGCACACTTTATGTCATCACTGTCAGGGATGGGTATGTCTCTCTCTTTTTTTGCAGTTTTTGGCCAGGGCTGGGTTTGAACCCGCCACCTCTGGCATATGGGGCCTGTGCCATACTCCTTTGAGCTGCAGTTGCGGCCCAGGTATGTCTCTCTCATGGGACAAACTGACCTAGGACTGCCCTGGGGATGAGTGCTGAATGAAAAGTTGAATTTCTGTGAGTTCAGAAGGTAAGTGACTTACCTTTGAGGACCAACGCAAGGGCAAGAAGGATCCTTAGAAAACTTCTGGCACAGTCTCCTTCTGTTACGAATAATATTGGTAGGCCAGGTGCAGTGGCTCATGCCTGTAATCCCAGCACTTGAGAGGCCTATGCAGATGGATTGCCTGAGTTCACAGGTTCAAGGTCAGCCTGAGCAAGAGCAAGTCTCTTAAAAAAATAGCAGGCGTTTGTGGTGGACACCTGTAGTCCCAGCTACTTGGGAGTCTGAGGTAAGAGAATCGCTGAAGCCCAGGAATTTAAGGTTGCTGTGCACTATGACCCCCAGAGCACTCTATCATGGGTGACAAAGTTAGACTCTGTCTCAAAAAAATAAATAATATCGGTGGTAATAATGATTCTTTGAATGTTTAGACCCAATCTTTTTTTTTTTTTTTTTTTTTTTTTTGAGATGGACTCTCTCTGTGTTGTCCTCGGTAGAGTGCTATGGTGTTATAGCTCACAGCAACCTCAAACTCTTGGGCTTAAGCGATTCTCTTGCCTCAGCCTCCCATGTAGGTGGGACTATAGGTACCCACCACAACACCTGGCTATTTTTTAGAAACGGGGTCTCACTCTTTCTCAGGTTGGTTTCAAACGGAGAGCTCAGGCAATCCACCTGTCTCAACCTCCGAAGTGCTGGGATAGGCCCAATTTTTAAGTCCAGGGATGAAGTGAACATGCTGATTAAGTCCCCCGGAGAGGGACTGAGATTTTGTGGATTATCTGAAGCTTGTATGTTTTGTGAGCCTCTTTTTAATTTTTTTTTTTAATCATTATATTTTATTTATTATTATTTTTTTTTAAGCAGGAACTCAACTTTATTGCGTCAAGCAGCCACTTATATAGAGCGTGGGGAAGGGGCGGGGAAAGAAGGCGGGGGATGAGGTGCGTGACAGGGTTGGGCCAATGGCATGGTACCAC
>CAUYPK010007596.1:0-62177 GCA_963574355.1 Loris lydekkerianus | reverse complement strand
CCCTGCTGAGCCCTTAACGGTGCTGTACCCTACACTTGGAATTCCTTTCTCTGTTCCTGTTTGGTAAACTCCTGCACACCCTCTAGACACAGCTAAAATGAGACCTTCTCGGGGAAAGTTGATAGCCTTTCACCCCCATCTTTTTATCTCCAAGTTCTCTCTTTCATAGGACATGCTACATTAAAAATCACCATTTCCTGGGTGTGGAGGCTATTTATAAATGTCTGTTGATGAGTCAAAGAACAATGTCCCTTTTTCGTCCATGGTCTGTAACTTCTGAGGGGACTCCTGACTGGGGTTGCAGCTGTTGACTTCTGGGACTGTTCTCTGACTCTACCTGAGGCTGAAGGGGCATCAAAGGGGACTCCCCACTTTGTTTCCTCCCCTCCCCTGGGTGAGGCAGGTGGTGGTGGTCCTATCCACCTTAGTGACCTAGGCTGGGGATGGAGCAGCCCCCTGGCTCAGGAGTCTGTGCTACGCACCAGGAAATGACTTGGAGATGCTCTGTCAAGCACAAGATATAAATTGCAGGCAGTTTTTAAACGTTGGGAGAGATTGCTTTTTGAGTGGCAACCTGCATCTGTGCATGTCGGAGGGGGCGGGGAGGGATCCATTTACTTTTCTCTGTTCTCTCTCCTCCCTGGGGGCTCAGTCCCTTTTTGGCCTAGCAGGACCTCAGCTCACACCCAGGATAAGAGGCAGGAGGCTCTGTCTAACTGGATGAGAGGTCCCAAGGCCCACCCTGTGGTTACCCACTGTGGGGAGCTGGGCGAGGGGCTGGCAGGCCTTGGCCAGGGCGCTGATGGCCCGGCAGACAGACAGCAACCTACCTGCTGGTGGGCAGAGTCCCCACCCCTGCTCCCTTATCTCAAACAAGACAGACTCAGGGGCCGGGGTTTTGATGCTTCTTCCTAGACCAGTGGTTCTCAACCTTCCTAATGCCACAGCCCTTTAATACAGTTCCTGTGGGTCGCGACCCACCGGTTGAGAACCGTTGTGCTAGACTGACTTTTAGGGCATTGATTTGACTGCATTCTTCAGTCAAGAAGAAAGTGAGTCAGCCACATTCATCAAATCCCACAGCCGCCCCAGCTCGGCTTAGATGTTCTCATTTTCTAGACCTTCTGGGGCCACAGGCTGGGCCTCTGTGTCTGGCTATGCAGCCTTCTGGGGCTTGGGGCTCACGGGAGATAGTCTGTCAACCAGCTCCAATGCGGTGGGGCCAAGTGCAGGTCCCAGAAGCAATTACTATTTTTTCTTCATTCGCTTACTCATTCATGCAAGAAATTTGAGTGTTGACTCAGCACTAGGTAGGGTTTTGGGCCTGGGAATACAGGGGTGAATTAAATTGAATAGGATCTGCCTTCATGGAGTTTACACAGGAATTTGTTCCTTAACTTCAGCTTGGGCTTTCTCCTTGTTTCCTGTTGATAGTAACAGTGCTTACCGCAGGGGGAGGTCTGAGCCGTCAATGACGTTAAGGCTGTAAAGACCCCATAAAGCTCAGTGAGGACTTCATAGATGAGTGCCATACCCTGCTCCTGGTGTTGACCTTATTAGCCCTGTGCCTCCGTTGTAACATGGTAGCTTTAATAATTAGGTATGAACTTGGAGGGCTGGTGGGAAGATTGAATGGGAGCCAAGCGGGCACATAGTGAGAGTGTGGGATGTTTCCTACTATTTCCCCTTTGGGTGTGCAAAGGGAGGCAGCAGCCGGGTTGGACATTCACAAGGGCAAGGGCCACATCTGACTTGCTCACTACTCAGGCCCCAGCCCAGGGCCTGGCACACAGTAGGCACTCTGTAAGGTTAAAGGCATGGCATGCTCTGCTTGAGGGAGACCCAGCTCTGTAACCATGGAGCACAGCTGATGGGGGAGACCCAGCTCTGCTCTCAGGGAGCCCCAGTCTGAGCAGGGAGACCCAGTTTTGCTCTCAGGGAGACTCAGCCTGATGGGGGAGGCCCAGCTCTGCAATCAGGAAGCCCCAGTCTGAAGTGGGGAGACCCCGCTGTGTTGTTAGGGGCCCTGGTCTGAGAGGGGAGATCCAGCTGTGTTCTCAGGAAGCCTTGATCTGTGGGAGAAGACCCAGCTCTGCTTGGAGAGAGCTTCTGTCCAAGGGAAGGAGCAGACAAAGTCTGTTCTAAGGAGCAGAGTCCTGGTCTGAGGGGAAGCCATGTTCCAGCCCCGGAAGCCCCAGTCTGAGGACAGACTGGGCAGAAGCGTCTCTTCTTTCCCCTCTCCTGGCCCCAGCCCTCTTGTTCTGGCTTCCCAGGCTTCCCTCTCTTAGAGCCCAGCCCGGATCCCAGCACACAACGAGTGGCTGCTGTGGACAAAACATCGGTAGCTGGTAGTGAGGACTTCTGAGCCAGCCCTGAGGTTGTGGGGTCCAGGCACCACCCTGCCCTTGCCTGTGCCTGCTCCCTATCAGTCCTCTTGAGGGATTGCTCTGGGATTCCAGCCTGTTTTTCCAGATGAGACCCTGTCCCTATTCCCTGGGACACTAGGGCCCTGGTGAGCTGGTTACTAGGGGGCTCCTCCTCACCGTGAGAGGGCAAGGGAAGCAGGCCGTCCTAGGCAGAGTTCAAGGATTTGTGGTCAAACCCACAGGGGATCCATTTGTGGGGAGGTGAGGTCTGTTCCCAACTCCAGGACCTCTTCCTTCACAGCCCATGCTGTGATCCCTGCCCAGCTGGTCCTGGAGTCATTTCTTCCTCACAGAAAAGTACCTCCAGGAGGTAGACACAGGCAGACTTAGGGGCAGGGGGCCCTTGAGGGGTAGGGGTCTCCTGGCACGCATGGGGTTTGGGGTGGGGGCGGCTGCCATGTGGCTCCTCCCCCTACCTGGAAAGAGGAGCCGCCAGCCCCTCTGCAGCAGTCGGGAGGGCTCCCAGCAGACCTGGCCTCCCCAGCACGCCCGGAGAGCTGGTTACGTTTTGAGTTAATGCTCCTTAGAAGGAGCCGATGGGTCCCTCTGGGGCCTTTTGGGAGATTACAGATGGTATTCAAACCAATCCACCCTGGAGAGGGAGGGAGGGAGGGAAGGCAAATGCGCTAAATCAGCCATCTGAGCCTAGGAAGCCAAGGAACTGGGCAAGGGCTGGAGTCCGCGCTAGAATGGTGGCCACGCAAACTCAGAGCATGTGAGAGTTTGTAGCCTAGCCATGGTGCTACTAACAAGCTGAGTGGTTAGCCTAACCCCACCTAAAACGTAGGACCTATCATCATGCCTGACTGACAGTTGAGGAAACGGACCAGAGGAGAGGTTAGGTAACTCGCATGAGGTCACAGGGCCACTGAGTGGTGGATCAGGGGTTTGAATCCAGGCAGCCTGGAACCAGAGAAGCACGCTGTCCGCCATGGTACAAGGTAGAGTAGGACTCGGAGCTGACCAGGAAGTGGAACCAACCAGGAGCTGGCGCTGGTGTTGAGACCCATCACTGAAGCTGTGAGGGCAGGTGCTGGCTGGAGATCACGCCTGCACAGAACATTCCCTGTTCTTCTTTGTGCCCAGTAGGCTTGTGGGGGTGATGTGATGTAGGGTTCACGTTCCCGCATCCCTTCCTCTCCCTGGAGTCTCATGGCTATGGGCTCTGAGAAATGTCCCTTTATCAACCCTTGCTTACCCTGCCTGGACGGTTAGTCCCCTGCCTGTCCTGAGGCCTGGGCAGAGACCGATTGTCAGGTATTTTGGGAGGAGATTTTCAGGTCTGGGCTGTGTCTCCCTCCTGCTCTGGCCTGGAGGAGGTTCTATGGGGCTGCCAGCAGCAAGGGCAGCAGCCTCAGGAGTGGGACACTGCAGGTCCTGGGCAGCTTGAGGTCCAGATTTAACCTCAAATTGGGCTGTGGGAAATTACTACAACTCCTAACCTGGGACTACAGGGAGGTAGGGTGGGTGTGGCCCAGAAATAGCCAGAAGCCATTACCCTGAGAGAACAAAGAGCTTTCTTCAACCCTCCTCCCTCCTCCAGCCCTCCTGCCCCCTCCAGCCTTGCATACTTCAAGTCCCAAGCCCTGTTCTTGCTTAAACATTTTCAATGAAGTCATGATTGCCTGCAAAATAAAGCTCAGCATAGACTTTATATGAATTCCAAAGTTCTTTTCATTTCAGCCTTCTGTGGCTAGTTAGGGGAACAAAAGTTCCAAGGAAAGAACCAGGTCAGGCCTGAGAATGTGCAGCCTCCCGTGATCTCTACGACAGGGTTACTATTGACATGTTTGAAGGTTAGGTTGTTACTTCTCCAGACACATAACAGCTCAGAGCCTGGGCCAGAGGGGGCTGGCTCATTTGTATCATTCCTTCAGGGGACGAATCCTGTCCTTTTTTTCTAAGGACTGGTCTTCAGAATCCCTTTCTCTGTATTGCCTCATCCCATATAATCCTGGATTTAGCAGGGGTCACCAATACAATGAAAAATTGCAATTGCAATTTAGGGATGTAAACAAAAGGCAACACTATTTGTACCTCCTGTGTCCTTTAAAATTTTATCCCCATGGCATATTGGTTCACTTAAGTCCATTTAAAAAAGGTCACTTTTAGGCTGGGCACAGTGGCTCATGCCTGTAATCCTAGCACTCTGGGAGGCCGAGGCAGGTAGATTGCTTGAGCTCAGGAGTTCGAGAAGCCTGAGCAAGAGCAAGACCACATCTCTAAAAATAGCCGGGGATTGTGGGGGACACCTGTACTCCCAGCTACTCGGGAGGCTGAGGCAAAAGAATTGCTTGAGCCCAAGAGTTTGAGGTTGCTGTGAGCTGTGATGCAATGGCACCCTACCAAGGGCAACAAAGTGAGACTCTGTCTCAAAAAAAAAGAAAAAAGTCACTTTTAGGCATAAAATAAGTTTCAATTGCAAAAGGGGAATGTCCAGGCCCAGAAAATAATCCACATTTCAGATTTGTGTCCATGTCATATCTTTCCTTTCCATCAGCCAGAGCAGCTGACAGGTTGTAGGGTACAGGAGATGTGACTGCTGTAACTGACCCCTCCAGGGCTGGGGAAGGGACATTCTCATCTGTTCAGGGCTGCCTGATACACATCTCCTTCATTTCCCCTCAGCTCGCAGGTCTCTATGGGTGCTCTCCACAGACTCCTGTGGTGGAGTCTCTGTGGGCAGGACCTGACCTGGTCCCAGGATGCTCTCCCTCCCTCGGCTCTGCAGTAAACCCACAGCCTTTGTCCCCATACCCTGTGTCTTGCCAGTTAGCTTTCTCAGGTGGGAAATGAGACCCCAGGATGGGGTTCCCCCCACTTTGGGAGGTGGCATCTTATCTATCTTGGTGACTCAGTGGTAAGTTCTTTAATTCCCTTTTATACATACAAAGGCCAGTTCAGCCTCCTGCCTACCACTGAGAGAGTTGGCTATAAGGATTAAGCACCAGCCATGGCCTGCTGCCCTTCCCCTCCTCTTGGTCAATGAGAATGACAGGAAACCACCAATCTAAGTGAATGATAGAACATTGAACCCTAGCTCCACCCTGAATGAGGTGTGTGACCTTGATAGTTGACATAACTTTTTGGTGCTTCAGTTTATCATCTGTAAAATGAACATGCTAGTACTCACCTCATAGATTATTGAGAAGAATAAATGAGACATCTATAAACACTTTGAGCAAGGTTCTTGGCACATAGTAAGCATTAACAAATGGTAATTTATTATTATATACGTTATTATTACATCATATACCAATAAATACTACTATTATTATTATTGTTGTTGTTGTTGTTGTCCATGGACTCTGGGACTTAGGAGGCAGTAGGGAAGTGGTAAGAGCAGAGGCCATGGAATTTGGAACAAGACAGATCTGGCTAGACTCTGGCTCAAGTTTGGTGTCATGGAGCAGATGACTAGCCTTCTCTGAGCCTCAGTGCCCACAGCTATAAAATGGGGCTGCCCATTTTGCCTTAGTGGTATTGAGGGGATTTGTTGAAATAAAGTCAGTAATGCTCTGAACTCAGGGGTTAGTTTATAGCAGGTGATTGATAAAGGCAGGCATTGTGCTCTGTTACCGGTGGGAGACAGGATTTCCCCAGAGGCCTAGAAAGTGCCAGTCCTCACCAATGCCCCTTTAAATCAGCCACTCTGCCCTGACTTATCTGTGCCACTTTAATCACCAAGGAAACAGCGAAGGGACCCAGATATTACTGAGAAGCCCTTGATTTATAATTACTGCACCTCGCAGGCAGTAATCTCTCCTCCACCACCCCCGTCCTGGTCTTGTATGTTGGAAGGCCACTCTTCATCATCAAGAGCTGGAACCTCAGTCTCAAATTAAATGCAAACAGATGGATGTCTCTCATCTCTGCTTTACTCTCAGCCATCCTGGCAAACAGGGGAGTGTCCCTGCAGCCGGCCTCACTAATGAGCAGGCTCATTTTCCTTGTCCTCCTCCCGCCGTAAGGAGAGAAGAATTGTTTTTCTGTTTGGCAAGCCAGTATCAACATTTCCAGAGTGACATGAGGATGCAAACAACCCCATGCTTTATTAGTCTTCTGGTGGCTCTGGTGACATCAGGTGTATCTTTATTAGTCTTCTGGTGGCTCTGGTGACATCAGGGTGTGGCTCCCTTCTTGTCTCGTCCCGATCCTTCCCATGCAGAGCTGCTGGAGACTCAAGCTAGAGTAGAGACCCACAGGGGACAATGCCCCTTGGAACACAATGGATGCCCAGACAGGGAAAAGCATGTGCCCAAGTTCACAAGACAGAGCTGGGACTAGCACCAGACTTTACAGCTCCCTGCTCCATGCTTTTCTATAAAACAGGGATTTTCCAAACTTATAAAAAGCTGCAAAACCTTTTAGAAAGTGAAATCTAATATGGAAGCTCAAGATGTAAAACAGATAAAGCAGAGATGCTCTGGTGCGGTCCATAGGAGGCAGGGCAGGAGCTCAGTCTAATGGCTCCCACTCCCCAGTGGATCCTTGAAACTCCTTCAAGGAACCCTAGGGTTCTATGGCACCCCATTTGAAAATCCCTGCAGTAAAAGTAAACCCTACTGTCTTGATTCTCAGTGTCTGCATTTTGGGAAGAATATTCGGAGGTTTGGACTCTAGTTTTTTTGAAACCAACCAGAGATTTGGGATCTTGCTTTGTTGCCTCCCCTTCCACTGTGGGCTTTGACTAGGAAAGTGCAGGGAACCTGCCCTCCAGTTTCAGAAGAAGGGGTCATCAGGAGAAAAGTGGGTTGAACTCTGCTTCTGGGAAGTGCTTTTCCTCTAGCTGGGTATGGGCAACGTCTCCCCTTGGGGACCCTGTCATTGAAGGGCTATCTCCCTTCATCTGGATCCTGGAGGGGAAGACTCAGGGGCTGTTGGGGAACAGCTTTGGGTCTATTGGAAAGACAGTGAACTCAGTTCCAAGTTGAGTCTGTTCACCTCTATGGCAGGGATGACAACATGGCCCAGGTGGTTGTACGATTCAGTGAGATAAAGGGTATGGAGGGGACCGACAAAGTCCCTGGTGCGTAAGAAGTGCTCTGTAATTGCTGGTTCTTAACTTCATGTGTTCATTTTTTATTCAATAAATGTTGATTTGCAACCCTGGGCCCCGGACTGGTTGCTAAGGATACAGAGCTGGCTGGAAGGGTTGCTGGCTGGGAAGGGCGAGGTGGGGTGGGATTCTTGTCCTTACTGTTCGTACCTGTGCTAATGCTTTCCTCAGCCTGTCCTCAGCCCTTTCTCACCAGAGCCAAAAGGGATTACTGAGTCTGCTGGTTTTTCAAATCATTTCTTTTTAAAAGCGAGAGCTGTTTTGTAAAAAGAAAATAATAATGATGGAATTTTTACTGTAGTCTGAGAACCTTATTAGCTTTCAACAATCCTGTCATTCTGTCATTAGGCCCATTCCGCAGCTGAAGCAATTGAGACAAGGAGGTTAAATAGTGCTTCTCACGTCTTGGA
Organism: Loris lydekkerianus; assembly: GCA_963574355.1. NCBI lineage: Eukaryota > Metazoa > Chordata > Mammalia > Primates > Lorisidae > Loris > Loris lydekkerianus. The sequence continues at coordinate 54,282 of CAUYPK010007596.1, read as the reverse complement.
GCTTACGTGAGGTTCCAGCACATAAGAAAAATCTAAATGGGCCTTAAAGAGGAAGTTGGGGCTCCGGATTTTCCTTTTATCCCTCCCTGCCATACAGTCCTAGCACTAGCACTCCTAGGTGGAGTTTAAACACCATAGGTTCAGGTCGACCCTCTCATTTGGTGAAAAGGAAAACTGAGGCCTAGGGACTTGAGCAAGGTCATTCAGATAGTCAGTGGCTGAGCTGGTACCTAAGGCCAAGCCTCCGGACTCCCAGTGCAAGGCCCGGTCCTTGGCTGTATCAGATGGTCTCCTTGATCCTTTTCAGTGAGAACATTCCTGAGACCTGGATATCCCTTTGGTGAGGCTGGGTTGGGCTGGGCTGGGCTGATCTGGACTAGGCCCTTGTGGGAAGGATGCTGAGAGGAACCCTACCTGAAGGGAGCAATGGCTCACTTCCTGGACTTCCAGGCAGCCAGCCCAGTCCAGACTTCTTTTCTCTTTGAACTTCTCCAAGTTACAAACCACACAATTAAGGGCTCGCTAATAAGCCATCAGTCTTGTCCCATAAAGAGAGAGCTGCAGGCCTCCCGCCAGCTTCCTCCTCCTCTGGGAGGGGATCAATGCCTTATCTCAGTCGGGCCTGTGTGGAGAGGAAGGAGGGAAATGAAAGCACTTAATTAAGGCGCAGAGGAGCAGAAAGGGAACACTGCGTCCTCCCTGCTCCAGTATCTCCTCTCTGAAGGCAGTGGGTAGCTGCAGAGTCCACGGAGATGCCTCTGCTCAGCTGCAGCCCCCTCTGCAGGAAGCGGGGGAGGGGAAGGGGGTGTTGAAGATGAGGAAGACTCTACAGGGGGCACTGCTGTCAGGGCCAGGCTATGCCCCATTCCTTACCATGGACTTCATCCCCATCCCGGGCAGGCCCATCATTGGCTGTGGGCTGTGAAGAAGACTGGAAAGCAGCAAGAATTGCCTAAAATGCCCTTCTGGGCCCGAATATCTCCCATTATAGCGTACTCTTCCAGTGAGGGAAAGCTTTCTGAGTTTTATGTCCCCTCATGCCTGCAAATGCTCATAGAAGGGAGCTCCTCTTGTGAGCTTCGGAGAGGCAGGGGCTGGGCTTGGAGTGTACCCTTCCCTCTCTCGGGCCCTGGGAAGCGCCTGCAAACAGTATTCCATGCAGCTGGGAAGGCCGGTGTCCACAAGTAAAAAGCATCACACACCTGGAAAAGCTTATTTGCAGAACTTTCTGGGCTGTTCAGAATTCTCCTCCACCCGTAGGTTCTTCCCTGCTATCTTGTGTGCCTCTGTCCTCTATGACCATGAACTTGGGCTTCTCTTGCTCCCTGGGCTCCTGATGTCAGATTGTCAGCCTTTACAGGCCCCATGGCCACCTGGCCTGGATGTGACTCTGGCGCTGTTCTAGTCTTTCACATCTGGCTCCAGGGCAGCAGGTGGTACCTTTTTGACTCTACGACCCTTTGGAGAGGACAAATGGGGTGAGAGTCATTCTTGCAGGATCCTGAATTGGGATGGAAGCTTCCCAGAAAAACGGGCCTGGTCTGTCCTGCCCTGGGAGGCCTGAGGTCTGCCTGTTGCACACTATCCCTGCCTTAGGGACTCTAGGGAGTCAGGGATGGAAAATTGAGGGACCTTTGAGTCATAGGGGGTTTTGGTGGGTGGGGAGGGGAAGTTGACTGTCCCTGCAGGGCGGATTCTGTTCCCTCATCACTCAGGAGTGACAGACTTAGTGGTTCTACTCAGTAGGGCCAAGGGGATGTTCACAGAGGGAGAGTCCACAATATTTACATACATTTGTGTTATGACGATGATCTTACTGTATCCAGTTAGGCTCAGTACATACCCTGCAGCCAGGAGAGGGTGCATCTCTGGGAGGTCTCTCCTCAGAGGACTTCCAAAGAGGCAATACATAACACTGTAAAGACATGAACCTGAGAATGGCCAAGCCTGGGGGAAGGACCATAAGGTAGAGATTAATGGCATGGTTTCTGGAGCAAAGTTTTTTGAGATAACTTACAAATTCAATGAATTTTCTTTTTGAGGCAGTTAAAGAGAGAGTGGAGAACTGACCCAACCCCAGAGCATGAGCCCTGTCTAGTTTTCAAGTTGACTCGAGTATGTACAGAGCTGTTGTCCCCTGCTGGTCAGTCACAGGTGTAACTACAGCAGAGTTCTGACTGTGGCCACTTGTCCTTCCTCACTAGGGGAGGAGCTGAGCCTAGCCAGAGGGCTCAGGTCAGTTTTTATTCTGGTGGCTATCCCAGCCTCCCTCCACTTGTCTTTTAGAGTCTGGATTTCTTGCTCATGTTACCCACTCCCAAGTTCCATCTGACATGAATGGGCTGCTTCCTGAAAGCCTTACTGCCCCTCTGCCTGTGTTTGTCCTGGGGATAATCTTGTCCTGGCCATCTCCTGTGCCCACCTTCTACTCCAGCAATTGTACCAAACAGCACTCCGTCCAGGTGTACCATGTTTCTTTCACTTTTTGCCCTAGGACCTCCCTGTGCAGGGCTTGAGAGCCCCACGGGCACACTCATCACCCAAAGATGTGTAAACCTACAGTGTGAGTCGATGAGCCAGCTCACATTGGCTCACCAGAGCTAATGGTTATATATTCAGAAAATTTGCTAGACATGTGTTAAACCAGTGACAGTTTAAAATCAACTATGGTGGAAGAATTTGCACCACAGAAATTGGCAAATGCTACAATTCCATCTCTCCCTCACCTCAAGAGCCAGTTTACCAGCATACCACTGGACAGAGTTAATGCTCATTCTCTGGGGTGACAATTCACCAGTGGGGGTCAGGCTAAATTCTCTCACTTCCATCCTTCAGATGGATAATTCTGAGGGGTGTTCTTCATAGCTCTTCTCCTCAGAAGGACTCAGCAGGGCTGAGCCCTAGTTTCCCACAGCAGTGGCTAGTTGGATAATGCATTTATGCATTGGATTTTCATCCTTCTGTGGTTTATTCTTTCCAGCCCCCCATTCCTGTTCCCTGGGATACTTCCCAAAGTAAACTACTTGTTTGCAAACTCTTGTCTCAGATTTACTTTCGTGGGTGAGGGCATAAGCTAAGACTATTCCTTTAAGTACAGACTATATTTGCTTCCCTTGCCCAGAGCATACCATTTCTATGCTTTCATTCCTGTGGTTTTTATTTCTGTGTCTTGCTGTGATTGCACAGAGTCCTCTCAAAGCAACGACTTCTGATTTGCCTTGGAACATCTCTTGTAGAAGTGGAAAGGATTTTAAAATATTCAGTTCATTTAGGCAGCAAAAAGAACATCTTCTGTCCTGGATACTGCCTGCAAGTCTATTGCCTGTTATTCTAACAACTTTCCTCTATGATTGATTTCAGTTTCCATTTGCAAGTATAACCACCAGCTGTGGTGGCTGGATTTCTCTATTGTATCTCCTATCATGGCTGCCTGGGAACCTTAAAGCTGGGGACTCTACCCTAAGTCACTTAGTGAGCTCTCCCTCAAACATATTTGACATGTTTTACTCTTGTTTCCAGTTTCTAACCCAAATCGTCTGCCATGATCCATCTGCCCACTGATACACAGCTCATGGTTGAACCTTCTGACCTCTTACTCAGTTTCCCATTGTTAGCAGAGTTCCATGGGTTGCTCTTAGTTGAGCAGATTGGGCGATAGTTGGAAAGCTTTCTAGTTAACTGGGTCATGAATAGAAGCCATGGTTGGCTTTGTGTTTGTCTCCTTGAGACCATCATTCCCAAGAAAATGAGGTTGGACCAGAATGGAAGAGGACTGGGAACTCTTTCCTTTTTTGTCCCTCTACTAAGTTCAGTTCTGTTTGCTCCATGAGATAGGCACCCCTCTCACAAGACCTTGATGGGAAGTGATAGGAAGGATGAAGAGGGGAGAGGTCATGGTCATTGAGACCCTGGGGAAGGCACAAGGAAGAGAAGGGAAATGGTTATGGTCGATGGAACGATGTCTCACAGCAGTGACAGGCTGACTCTCTGAGCAGGTCCCATGGGGCTACCCAGGGGTTGATACAGCTGGAACCTCCCAATGCTCTATCGTAGGTACCCCCAAGGGTCTGCTCAACTCTGTCTTGTGCCTAGACGTGGTCCAGAGTTTGCAAGTCTCTCATATCTCGTCTCCTGAGCTAAGACGAGAGTGGAGAATGGCAGTGCACAGGGCTGACCTCTCCTCCCAATGTCTCAGGGATCTGCAGCTCATGGGAAGATTGGCATGTTTTTTCAGAGCCCACTGGAAGGGCTTAAATAGGAGAACCAGGTCTGAAACCCAGGTCTGTTGCTTCTTTTTGTGAAGAGCCGACATGGCAAGTTATTTTCTACTTCCCAAATCCTCTGTCTTTTGAGCCCCCAGAACTCAGGCCCTATGTTAAAGATCAATTGGGTGCTCCAAACACCCATGCTACTGTATAGTTCCCAGTCTTCCTGGCAATTAGGTTGGGGCCATGTGACTCATTCTAGACAAGGAAGTGTAGGAAGAACTGATGTAAGCTACTTCCAGGATGGCTCCTGAAAACATCTCATGAAATTATCCAGCCCCCCTTTCCCTTTCTGTGACAACAATGAAGGCCACAACTTGGGGATGACAGAAGGGCTTGGATCCCTGAGTCATCACTGGAGACAGCCACATAGGAGGGTCACTTGACCCACTGGGGTAGGCAGAATTTTGGCCCCAATGACTTTTGCTTCCTGATGTTATGTAATATGTTACATTACATGACAAAGGGGACTTTGAAGGTATCATTAAGATTACAAATCAGGTGACTTTAGATGGAGGAAATTATTCTAGATTATCTGGATAAAGCAAATGTAATCATATGAGTCCTTAAAAGAGGAAGAGAGAGGCAGAAGAGGAAGTCAGAGAGACTTGAAATGGGACAAGGACTTGCCACCCCATTGCTGACTTTGAAGATGGAAGAGGCCATGAGCTGAGGAATGTGAGCAGCCTCTGGAAGCTGAAAATGACTCCTGGCCAACAAATATCAAGGAAATGGGGGCTTCAGTCCTCTAATGTGCCAACAACCTCAATGAGCTTGGGAATGACTCTTTCTAGAGCCTCCAATAAGAACTGTATTGGCTGACACCTTGATTCTGGCCTTGTGATACCCTATGAAGAGGACCCAGCCAAATCCTAACCTGGAATTTTCATCTATTATGAGATAATAAATAGGCATTGTTTTAAAAGCTACTAATTTTGTGGTAATTCATTGTGGCAGCAACAGAATACTGATACACCCATACAGGATTTTGTGTGCACAGGAAAAAATCCTTTAAGCCGCCGAGATTTCAGAGCCTGCCTGTGGTAGAGGTTAATGATGCTCATTGAGACAAATATAGGCCCTGTTACCTACGAGTGTGTGGAGACCTGTACTGTAGCCTGGAGGCACAGTGGAGAAGGGACGGGGCTCTAAGCCTGTCTAAGTCTTCTGGATGAGTGCTCAACCAGGAGTGAAGCTGAGGTCTCATGAGCCCTGGGGAGCAGTAATGTGACCCCCAAAGAGAGACCTTGAATGCGAAAAGATGGGTGTCCAAGATCAAAATAATGGAAGACCTGAGTCGAGAACCTAAGACTCCCAACTCCCAGGCCTGGCTCTTTGCCCAAACTGATGTGAGTGAGACTTTGTGTGGATTCTACATGTACCTGCCATGCAGAATTCCTCTTCTCCAGCTCCTGAATCTCCAGGGTTAATGCTCTGCTCAGGAGGCTGAGAAGAGCAGCCTCTCCGCTTTGGTAATTGAAATCAATTTCTCAGCCTTATCTTTAGGAAACCTATATAGTCTAGACTGTAATCTGAAAGCTGGGGCTCAGGCAACTTTTAAATGAAAACCCCTCTGCGAGGGGAGAGAGGGAGAACAGAACAATTGGCTCACCTCTTTCCACAATTTCTCAAGGAGCTGATGACTGTAAGTGATGTCTCTCTTTTTCCCTGGGTATTTGGCTTCTGAGGATGTGAGAATGTGTTTGAAGATGCGTGAGCATATATGCGTGCATGATGTGAGCATGTGATGGCGTGGAGTATGTTAGCGTGTGTGTGTTAGGATGGGGGACTCTGTATGGGGATGTATGTGTGTGTATAAATGTATGTGTGTGTGTGACTGAACATGTGCGAGGTGGCCTCATTCTGTGTTTGTTTTGCTGCTGAGCTTGTTAGTGCAAGGATGAGGGAAGTGGGTGAGAGTGTGTTCATGAGCATAAACGTATATGCTGAGGTAAATTCACAGGCTTGTACATATGTGTGAGATCAGAGTGTTTATGTATATTCACGCATCTCACTTCAGAGGGAATTTCTCAACAGGGTCTCCCCTTTGAATTCTCCTGGGTCCAGAAATCGTTTCTCTTATCCTAACCCTCCCACCTTCCCCTGTGCTCCAGGAAGGAGAGGCCCTCGTGGGGTTACCCAGAGAGGTTTCTCTGGCATCCCTCCCCTTCTCTGAAGCCTGCCCAGGTTCCCTCAGCCTGGCTCCTCCTTAAGGGTTGATGTACTGGTGAGCAGGGAGCCTGGTTTGGTCTAGTTTGGACCAGGTGGCATCTTCAGCACCCCACACTTGTCCACTGGAAGGCTGGAAGCAAGGTTAGAAGGATTCCACAGCTTCCCCTTGCAGCCTTCAGGTGAGGCCTCCCAGGTATGGACTCAGCAGGTGGATGTTCCTTTGTCAAAGCTGTGTTTCTAGACACAGAGGCCCATGCAGGTGAGGGCAGCTTCCCCACTCACCCCCACCCCCACCCCAGCAAAGGGTCCCCCGCCCTCTGCGAAGCCCCATGGATTTCTCATTTGAAGTCAATCAGCCTTGAAATCCCTGCCAGTGCCTGCAGGGTAATTATGGGGCTGGTAATCAATGCCAGACTCTCAGCTGCCCAGGGTGGGGGTGGTAGAGGTACAGCTTTTCCTGGGCTCCAGGAAAGACTGGAAGTGGTGGTGACAGCTTGGATCAGGACGACCCAGCCCAGGAATGGCCTTGCCCCATTTAGGGTTCAAGCCTCCGACTCTGATAGAGGAGAGGTTGGGAGGGAGGCTGGCATTTGAGCAACTCTTCTCAGAAAGGTGTGAAGACAGAGAGTGGCTGTGGCATCAGAAAGGGAGTTTTATTAGCTTGAGAACAAAGACGATGCCTGGGGGGGGGGTCTGTGAGGCCATGGTGTCCTAATTCAGTGACCACAACAAATTAGTACTAGCCCACAAAGTGTCTGAGATTAGTGCCTCTGCTGTTCTGGCTTAGTTCAGGTCCTGTTTAAGATTTCTGGGCACTGAGTGCTTTGGTAAGTGACAAGGACAGTATAGTGCAGGGTATGGCAGTGGTGGCCATGGCTGAGTATCAGCAGTGACATCAAAGAGTTGTGCTGTGCTGTGGGGGCTCTGCTGTCGTCAGAGGTGATGTGAGGAAAAGGCAGCAGAGATGGTGCAGAGGCATCGGAGGAGATGATTCTGGTGGTTTTGGGGAGTGGTGAAGCTGGTGGGGATTGTTCTGGAAGCAGTGATTGTGTTGGTGGTGATGGTTAAGGTGATGGGGGCAGAGGAGGGATGTGAAAGATGGTGATGGGGACGGCGACTGCAGGGTGATAGTGAGGAGGGATGATGTGATGGTGATGACTTACTGACAGAATAGGGGTGTGGACACAGGAATGGATGAGACCCACGGGATTTGGTTTGGGAGCTGAATCAGGAGATGAGGCCTGTGGGTACTGGCCAAGGTGGAACAGTTTGAACAAGTGAGAACAGACCTTGCAAGGTACCAATGGTTAATGCCAGCCCAAGGGCCACCAGTTCAAAGCCAAGTGGTGCTGCAGGTCGTCTTGGAGCATGCAAGTCTGTGAAGGCAAAGCTTGGATCCCAGACAAATAGCTTGGCAGGACTCAGGACCCCAAGTAGAAGATGGGTGGGCAACAGGAGGAAGAGCAGGAATTCCAAACACCTGTTGCATGAGAGCCTGGAAGCCAGGCTCCTGCATCATATCCAAGGACTGGGAAGACGTTCTGGTTGGGCTTAGAGAGTTACAGAAATACAGACATACTAGCACCATGGAGAGAGAACATCGCTGAAGGCTAAATTGGCTGTCACAAACTATCTGTGGTTTGGCTTAAAGCAGAGTGTAGGGAGGAATTCCACCCCATGGAGACAGACCCAAGATCCTCCCAAATAATGGACAAAAGCATGGGAGGGTGGGTGTGGTGGCAGGATCCTTTAGCTCATAACCTGGCCCTAAATAAAACAGATCAGGAGCCCTGAACCTGGATGGAGCCTCCCTGAGACAGATGGGAAGAGCTTCAAAGCAAGGCGGCTGGCAGACCAAAGACCTGGGGTGAATACCGACTCTCATTAGCTGCATGATCTTGGGCAAGTTACTTACCCTGAGATTCAGTTTTCTTCTCCATAGACTGGAAATAATCATACCTGCATTGAAAGGATGTTGAGAGGATTAAATAAGCTAAAGTGTGTCAAGGAACAAAATTGGTGCCCAGTAGAGGTGACTTATCTCTAGTTCCTTCAAGGTTACCCTCTTTCACAAATGCCCTCCAGGAAGGGCAAAGCAGGTCTGCTATGAGGTACAGGGTGCAGAGAAAAAGGCTTCCAAGAGACAGGCTCATCATCTGGCTCCAGGGACAAGTTGGCAAGTAGAGCCCTAAGTCAGCAGAGTCCGCAGGGGCCCATCCTTGCAGCCATGGTCCAGATGCCCCCCTGGGAAGGCAAGAAAATGTCCCTTGTGCCTCTGAGGGTGGGCATGCTCTGGACTTTTGCACCCTTTGCTCCTCCAGAGAAATTTGGTGTCAAGGTCAGATCAGCAAACTTGGGTGCCTGACTGAGTCTTGGTTCTGTCCTGTGATGAAGAGCTCAGGCTGTGGAAGCCAGCAGATCAGGGTTCAAGGATTAGACTTGTCTCTTTCTGCATGTGTGATCTTGGACACTGTCCTCCATGTTGACAGACTCAATCGGCTTTCCTGTAGAGGGGGGAGGTGTTACCGACACCCCAGGCTGCCATGAGCTTCGGGGTTAGCAGCCACTCACGAAGGCAGCTCCTATAAGCCTCGCCTCTCGGCGTTCACGCCCCATGAAGAAGCCCTTCTCTGGAGTGTGGGCTGGCCCTGCTACTGGCTTCTAACCAAGGGAATATGGACGGCAACACTGTTAGCACATCACTTCTGTGACTGTATTGTATAAAGCGGTAGTGCCGGTCTTGAGACTCTCTCCCTTGCTAGCTCTGACTGGGCAAGCATCCATGTGGGGGGCTCCATGGAGCGAACAGCTGAGGGGCAGGTCCCAGCCTCCAGCCATCTAGAAATCAAAGCCCCTTGTCCCACGACCTTAGGGGTCTGAATTTGACTAACAACCCTGTGACCTTGGGTGTGTGGCTCCTTCCTTAGTCAGCCCTCAGAAGAGCCCCCAGTCCTGGCTGGCATCTTTATTGCAGCCTTGCGAGAGCCCTGGCCCACAGACCCTGTTGGGTAATAAATGAGTGTTGTTTTAAGCTGCTAAGTTTGTGGTGATATCATTATGCAACAATAAACACGGCGAGGAACGGTGTATAAAATGCTGATCCCAGAGCTAGTGCGTAAAAGTGCTCTGCGTAGAGTTGTGTGATTGCTGCTGTGTTCCCAGTCTACAGCTTACCAGCTCAGTGCTGCGGGAGGCCTGCCCTGCCCTGGGCCCTGGGCGGGGGCAATTCCCCTCCCGACTGACCTCGTTGGTCCCCACACCCTGCAAGGAAGAGGAGAGGAATATTCTGTGTCCTAACACAACACACGAGCCCCCAGTGCCTTGGGCCTTATTCCCCTCAGAGCTAGATCGCCCAGCCCAGCCGGCATGACTCTGAATTGGACCAGCTGTGTGGATGCGGAGACTGCTTGAGTTTTGAAAGCAGTAGTGGCGCACTTTGGGGCCTCATTTTCCCTCACCATATGTCTCTTCTCTCAGAGGAACTGGAAGAATAAAAGAGTGAGGAGGGGTGGGTGAAGACGGGTGAGTACAGACAGGGTATGTGGGGAGAAGGAGTGGCCCAAGGACTGAGAGCACCGGAGAAGGAGACAGAGATGGGGCAGCCCCGGGGGCTTCTTACCACAAGCCAAGGTTGAGAGGCACAGAAACACAGAGAGCAAGAGAAAAAGAGACACAGGGAGACAGAGAAATGGATAGAAGGCAGGGGGAGAGAAGCAACCGGAAACAGGTGAAAACAGAATGACACACACTCACACACATACGCCAGCACATGCAGACGGACACGGAGACATGACTGACGGGCAGACAGCCTGCAGAGACATACAGACATGGGTACACACTGACATTTGAACTCAGACCCTGAGGTGGCACAGCCAGAAATGTGCCCATATGCACATAATTGTATGTGCACACAAACACTCCCAGATATACATCCCCACCGGAGAGGGGGCAAACACAGAGGCAGGGTCAAGTGGCCACACGCCAGGGCTGGCTGAGCTGGGCTGGCTCATCCCATTAAGTGCTGCTCTTTCAGACCCTTGGGCTGAGATGGGGCAGGTGGGGAGGAGGCAATTCTGGGAGATGAATGGGGGCTCAAGGACCTGCTTCCATTCCTGGGCCAGCTGACTTGTGGAAGGTTCTCGGTGCCACTGGTGGAGGTTTGTTGGGGAGGGTTGGCACGAGGGGAGGGAGAAAGGAGGAGAAGGGAAGGCACAGGGTCTGTGGGGGCCAACCTGTGTCTGCCAGGGGCCACACCACAGCCCCATTGTTCCTCTGCCCTATGCAAGGCCCAGATACAAATGTTGGAGCCCTCTCACAACCAGCCACAGCCCCCTATAGACCCCTGGAGGCCTTCTACCAGGCACTGCCTCCTGAGGCTCTCCAGAGGCCATTGTATCAGGAATGAGGCCCCAGGTGACCCCAGGACAATCCTCAGTGCGCGCGTTCAGCAGCAGCACCTTGGGAGGCCAGTGTCAGGCATAGGGTGACTCTGTAAATCAGAGCATTTTGATGCATAAAATCTGGAAACACGAGTCTATGAATTGTAATCGAGCATGACGGAATCTCATCAACAGGAGTAAATATGAAATGTGAGACGACAGGGAGATGCACAGATGTGTTCCTGCATCCTGACCCCATGCTCACAGCTCCACCCCTAGATTTATTCTCTGCACATGCCAAATTAGCCCCAACTACCTCTGTCAGCTCAGATCTGCTGCTGCATTCCGTCCCCTGAAAGCTGGAACATTCTGTCCTCTGTCTTCATGGCAGGAGCCATCTCACTTTTGCTGTCCAGCAGGGCATAGACTTTTGGTTGGAAGAGTTAGAAGAAGCCCAATTATATCAACTGCTGACTTGGAGCTAGTAACAGTGGGTGCCTATTTCCTATTTAGGTCTTCAGAAGCAGTTATCCCTGCCCCATCTTCTTGCAGGCCTTCTCAGAGCCTTTGCTGTGCTAATCTGTTATGCAAAATTCCAAGTGAGGGTTGGAGCAGACAGGGTCTCACAAACTTGCTTGGGCATAGACAACTTTCCAGCCACAGGCCATGTTGGCCTCAACATCTCCTGGGTAAGATTATTTCCTTTGGATAATGTTGGTATAAGGCTAGTAAACCCATTACCTGGTTGCAAGACCATTTGGGTCCCAAGCAGGACCTCAGCTTGGAAGAGAGGCAGAGATGTCTCAGCTTCTGGCTTCTTTTTAGAGACGGGAATGACTTTGTAATCTTATGGCAGGTTGGGGAGGGGAGGTGTCAGGGGATGGCTTCCCTCAAGAGGGCGGTTTGTCTCTAGACAGGCTGATCTTGCCTCAGGGTGAGTCATGTTCAGTGTGTGCGTGTACACATGAGTGTGTGTGTATGTAAGCTCTGGACTTCAAAGGGTTCCCAGGCTTTATTTTAGGAGTCTATAATCCCTTTGGGAAGAAAAAAGCCCACAGAAAAACACACTCAAGAGTATATATACACACATGCATATTCACATATGCTCACATGTACACACAGAGCCAAATACACATACATACGTGTGTGTGTAATATTCACTGTGGTAGGTAGAATTCTAAGATGGTCCCTGGGAGTTCCCGCTCCCTGGTGTACCAGCCCTGTATAATCTCTGCCTCTTAAATATAAGTGAGAGCTGTGAATATGATGGGATATTCCTGTGACTAGGTTATGTTTCATGGTAAAGGGAAAGAGATTTTTCAGATACAATTAAGGTTCCTAATCAGTCCATTTTGAGTTACTCAAAAAGGACATTCCCTTGGTGGACCCAACTCAATCAGATGAGCCCTTAAAAGGAGGTCTGAAGGTTAAAAAGAGGGAGACACACAAAGATTCTTCTGCTGACCTTGAACGAGCTGCTGCCATGAGTTCTACGGCTGGAAGGAAACACTGTCTGCCAACAACCACATGAGCTTGGATCAGGACCCGACCTCGTATTTGATCGCAGCCCTGGCCAACACCTTAATCACAGCCTTGTGAGCCCCTGAGCAGAGGACCCGCTATGCTGCAGCTGGACTCCTGATCCACGGAAATGGTGAGATAATAAAGTTTGTGGTATTGCTTCGCAGCAATAGAAAATGAATGTATAGGCATTCATTCAATGAGGGCACACAGATACACCCAGAGACTTGCACACAGCCACAGACACAGACACACGCACACGTACAAACATTCATATATTTCCATTCACATGTACACCATACTCACATATTTACATACACAAACATTCATGCAGACATAAATACATACACATTGTTAGTTAGGTACACATATATACACACGGAACACAGAGCACGTAAGCCATCTGTATATCCATATTTATAGGAATACAGACAGGTATATATACATACACATATAATCATAATTATGGCAAATATTTATTGAATGCCTTCTATGTGTCAGCCAGGGGTCTAACTTCTGCATACGTATTAGCTCATTCGATCAGTCATCACAGACATACACATGTGTGACAGGGGCGTGCAGGCCTGCGTACCACCGAACTTCGGTAAAATACGACACCACCAAATACAACAGAGGTACGAAGTGAAGAGGCGCTCAGCTGAGGCAATTTCTCAGGGAGGTTTCTGGTGTAGCCTTTTTACTTCCCTGTAGTCGCTCTTCTTGCTTCCCCAAAGAGGGGCCTAAAAGCCACCTACATGCTGGCTTCGGTCTTTCCACTAGGTGGTGCTAGACCAGCATCTGTGGGCTTGCTGGGCAGACGGCTGGCTGACTCTGGGCAGCAGAGTTTACGTTTTGGGTGAGGAAGAACAGACAGATACATGAAAGAAAAAGCTTCTCCTAGCCACACATCCCTCTGCTCTTTTTCTGTCTCATATATCTTTGGAACCCTAGGACCATTGGTGCCCACCTCAACCAGGAACCAAGCCTTGAGTGACAGTGTTAGCCAGGTTCTGGCCTTGCTTGACACCACCCCTGTGGTCATCCAGATTTTATTAATTTATTTAGCAAACTATTCATTACAACACAGCCATTGTCCTAAGTTCCTTACAAATATTAATTCATAACAACTCTATGAATAGAGTTCATAGGTAGGTACTATTATTAATACCATTTTACAGATGAGGAAACTGAGGCACAGAGAAGTTAGGTAATTAACCAAGGTCACACAGCTTTTACATGGTGAGACAGAAGGAGAGAGGGCAGGCTTCTTTACCCCATTTTAGAGATGGGGAAACTGTGTAGCCAAGTACCAAGGCCAGAGAGTCAGTGGAGAAGCATGGCCTTAAACTCAGAACTCAAGCCCAGCACAGGCTTTTCTTGTGGGCCCTGGGTTTATAGAGATGAAGACTGAGGTTGCCACTGAGTCAGGGGTAGTGACAGGAGCAGTAGTCACACTCCTCTTCATGCTCCAGTGACCCCTCACCAGGGCCCGGAGCCCAGGAAAAAGCTTCCTGGCCGGTGGGGTTCTCTTTTCACGTGGATGCCACCTAAAGGCATACAGGGTAGGGTCAACTCCCAGCTGCTGCCCGCCACGGGTGAGTCTACAGACTCAGATGCTGGAATTGGCCTTTTACAATATACACAACCCATTCTACACTCAATTGCGTCCTATAAATCAGGTTAACCTTTTCAACGCTGCTCAGAGAAAATTAATTACTCATATCGGAGCACATGACCTTTTTCCTGGGCAGGATGAAGCAAGCGGCTCTAAAGCACCGGGCTCCTCGTCTCCATACTGCGGCATCCCAGCCTTGAGGAACCCACCCAGCAGCCCACACCTTCCCCCACGGACAACCGCTACCTATGTGCTTCCCAGGGATGACCACGTTGGGCTACTCAATGCCCCTCACCATGACTGGGTCCTCCTCATTGGGCCACTCGGGGCTGATGGTGGGGAAGGCTCCCCCTGGTGAGCTCTGACTTGGCTGGGCAGGGGGAGGGAAGCAGGGAAAGAACAACCATTGGAAGGTTCTATATTCCCTGGGAGAATTTTTTTCTAGATACCCCAGAGAACAGAATCCCTGTTGAGGTTCACATGGGAGCGTTTCCACACAGGGAAACCTCTTAATCTCACCCCACACTCTGACCCATTCAACTTACTAACCAATATTGACTAATGGGCCACCCAACTATCCAAGCAACCAACCAACAATTCAGGCAAACAACCAATCCATTGTCTACCTAATCAACCAGTAAGTAAGCGTATGGAAAGTGTGCACTGGGGAATACAGGTGAGAAAGAGGTGCCCTGCTTACAGTTCAGTAGGGAACATAAAACTTACAGCAAGGAACAAGATGGCATAGAATTATTGGGTATGTGAGGGCAGACTGAATTAATTTCAGAGGTCGGTTAGCTTCCATTTTTCCAGTACCTGTAGTTGTCAGCAGCTGGCAATATAGGGCAGGTTATTTAGTGACATATAATTGTCCCTTGACCATTGTCTCAACCATACATGCATGGTTGTGAGGACAGAGCCTCCTGGTGGTGAGGACAGAGCCCAGAGGTTCAGGGTTCTGCCTGGAAGTTGGACAGACTTTTTATTTGAATCATGATTCTTTTACTTATTACCTGGGGTTCCTTGGGCAAGTTACCTAACTTTCAAGTCTTCATTTTCTTATCCAAAAAAATTGGGCATAGTAAGATGCACCAGCTGTGAGAGTTCTAAGAGATAATGCCTGTAGAGTGCTTAGCACAGGGCCTGGCATGTAATAAAGGAGAGGCCGTGGTGTGTCTTGAGGCATATGTGGTGGTGGAGTGATCTGTCTGTGGTCCTGTCACTGATGTGTCTCTGGCAGGACCCAAGGTCCTGGAAGGGCATTTGATGACTGGACCTCTGAGGCAAGAAGTCCTTCTTCCCCTTCTGGCCATGGTTTGGAGCTCTAGGTCATGCTAACAGACTGCTGCCTAGGAGGGCACTGGTGCCGGTTGGAGCCTGTCTACCTGTGGCCCCCAGTCTGGAGATTTCTTAGATGGTGATGAGCAGGAGGCTGGGGCCAGGGAAGGCAGAGGTGAGTGGCTCAAGGAGGCCAGAGGACTCTGGACCGCACTGCAGTCCTCAGTGGGGCAGAGGTGCCATTGTGTGCAGGTGGCATGAGGGTGGGAGTAGAATCCCAGGAGGAGGCAGCCAGTGAGTGGTGCAGCTGGGGGCAGGGTCCAACGCTGCCACTAAGCTGCAGAGAGTGCAAATCCAATCAGAAAGTGAGGGTGCTCTTGGGGACCAGGTTGGTGATGTGTGCCACCCCCAGGCCCCACTCTCAGCCCCGGGCAATCCCACAGATCCGGTAGCTTCAGCGTCACTTACACCCTGATGATCCCCTATCAGCCACATTCTCAAGTTCCAGGCCTGCACCTCTGCATGCCAGCAGGTGCCTCATCTGGCTAACTCTGGGTGCCTCACTCGCTGGCCTGATGCTGAACTTTGTCTGAGAACAGCTAGGCATGCCTGGGGCAAGGGGTCCTGGCCACCACATTTTGGTGTGACTCCGCCCACAAGGCACAGCTATTGGACGTGAGGTGGTCAACTCATGTGGCTGATTGATATGGTCAACTTGGACTGATCTTAGGACTGGAGCACTTGAAGCTTGGGGGAGGTGGCACAGCCTTCTTTGGTTACCCTTGTGCTTTGGAGAAGATGGAAGAGAAGAGGAAAGTGGAATTGTAGAGAAGAAAGTTCTGGGCTTCCTCCAGCTTCAACAGCCCCTTTGAGGTTGGGTTCTGGCCCTGACCTTGGTTTTCATAAAACTCCTCTAAATCTTTATAACACTCTACTTCTAAAATCTCTTAAGCTTGTGCATCGGGCTCTGCCACTAGCAATCCCAAGATTTTTCATACAGCTGTTGGGACAGGGGTCCTGCCTTTGTTGATACTGGAGGGGAGGAGGGGAAGGGGTGGGAGGAAATAGAATGATGGAGACCCAGTCAGGTTTGTGTGACAGAGTCTTCACAATGCGTGTGAGGAGGACAGAGAGATCAGTATCTGGGGCCATGTTTGTATGTGAGACGTGGACACACACACACTGACAGGCAAAGAACGAATGACAGAGACATAAAGTTGATCAATGACACACACCTGCGTGCAGTGAGCAAGCTTGAGAGAGAGATTAGAGCAGGAACCCCAGCAGAGGGGGCAGCCTGGAGACCATGGAAGATGCCGGGACACAGAGCCCAAGGTGCGGTCTGCCCGGAGGCCTGCCCCTGCTGCCTGGGGTGGGGCAGAGGGCCTCAGACACAGGCTCTGCTCAGTGTCCTTCTGCTCCTGTGGCCACATTGTCCAGCTGGGAAGCACCCACTTCCCATTTGGGGAGGCTCCTTTCACTCTGGCTGCCCTCTTCCCACCCCCCTGGCTGGACGTCTGGGGCCTGTGGAGCCAGAGAGAAGCCAGTGGTCAGGCCCTGACACGGACCTGCCTCCTGCCATCATCCAAGCCCCAGACACACATCGACGTGCCAAGGTACACCCAGACAGCAGATACATGAGCACAAACACACATGTGCACGTATGCCCAGGCACACAGACAGATGCCAGCACACAGGCCCCCAGATGTACAAATGTGCACACAGCCCCACGTGGACAATGCCCCAGCCCTGGGGTGAGCTGGGATGTGGTAGCAGCCAAGGGCCCCCAGTGTTGTTCTTTAATCAACCCTCTCATTTTACAATTGGGGAACAAAGATCACAGTGGGGGGAGGTGACTGTCCCAGGTATCGCTGGGCCATATAAGTCTCCTGGGTAGGGCCAAACCTGGGGAGGGACTTGGGAAGCAGGTGGGGGCAGTAGGATCTGTGTTCCCAGAGGAGGGTGTAGAAAGCTGGGTTCCCACTCCAGGCTGTCAGTCAAGCCGCTCATCACTGGCCCCAACCTGGGCACAGAAAACAGGGCTAACAGGGGCCTCCTGGAGGCTTGGAGCCCTTTGCCCGGTCCTGGCAATGGCCATGATAGTGTATGTGTGTACAAGTATGTGTAGGAGTGTGTTTGTGGGTACATGTGTATATATATGTGTATGTCTGTGCAGGCAGGCACACCCACAGGTGTATAGGTTTATATGTGTTGTGACTGCATGTGCATGAACACACACACATATGCACACAGATACACATGTGCATAGGTTTGGTGTGTGTGTATGTGTGTGCATAAGCACACAGGCATGCATGTGTGTACAAGGTCTGCAGAAGTCTGTGGATGTGCACACCATGAGAGTGCTGTATTTCGGGCTGTCATTGCTGCCACTGTGTTCTGCGTATTTCAGCCTGGGGCAGCTCCAGATGTTGTTCCAACATTCCTCATTCACTGCAGGAAATCAAACAAACAAATGAAAAATTAACGCCATTGTTAGCCAGGGATGCCCCTGAGCTGACAAAGCTCCTCTAGCCAGCCCAGCTGCAGCAGATGGCGGAAGCTCCCGGGCTCACCTTGGCACTGGTATAGACAGGATCGTCGGGAGGCTGGAGAGAGGTAGGCTACTGTGAGTTGGGTCCTGATGTGAGTGAGGGGGCTGTCAGGGCCTCAAGGGAGTGTCTGTCTCTCCTACCCATCTCCATTCCAAGAGCCTTCTGAGGTTTGTGGCCCCAGTGCAGGAAGGCAGGGGAAGACAGGAGGAGATACCCATACACCGGGCACCCAGTGTGTAGTAGGTGTTAACTAAATGCTGTTGACTGGCCAAACTTTACGTACACGTTCTCACAACAGCAGCATTTAGCAGATCAGGAAACTGAGGCTCAGAGAAGTTGGTTAGGTTGCCCAAGTTTGCACAGCTTGTGAATTGAGGCACTTGCAATCGAACCCATCTCTAACACCCACTCAAATCCAGGGTCTCTCCACCACCCTGTCAGTGTGATATACCTGGTGGTGCATTAATGACGGCTGCAATTTTTCTGCCACTTTCCCTATTGAGAGGTGGGGCCTAATTTCTCTCCCCGTGAACCTGGGCTTAGAGACTTCCGGAGCTAGACCACAGGAAGCCTTGCAGCTTCCACCCATTAGGAAATTCTCTTCTGGGAGTTCTGAGCCACTACACAGGAAGTCCCATACCCCAGACTGTCCTGCGGGAGAGGTCATGTCTAAGTGCTCTCGTTGAATGTTCTGGCTGAGTCCAGCTTTCCTTTTCTCTGCAAGGGCACTAAATGTGAGTAAAGCCATCATCTTGGACCTTCCAGATCACCGCCTCCTCCAAGTGAATACTGTCACTCTGTTGACACTCCACAGAATTACTCAGCCAAGGCCATCTTGGATTTCTGATTCACAAAATTGTGAGCTATGGTAAAATGATTGTTTTAGCCACTTAATTTTGGAGTACCTTGTCATGCAGCAATGGAGAACTGGAATAGACGTATATTCACATCAGCACACACGGCAACACAAACACACATGCTTATAGATACACACCCAGAGCAAGAGCCTCTCTCTCTTTCTCTCTTACACACACACACACACACACACACACACACACGCATGCACAGTCACTCACGTGCACCTGGGTCTCTTTCTGATGGCAGTTCTTCCAGCAACGTCAGGCCCCTGTGTATAATTACATCCCTATTTTCTGAGTTGAGAAGTGCTCACATCCAGAGAAGTGACAATGGCTCTTTATTAACCAACTGGTTTCATTGTTTGTGGGACTTTCTCATTTGAATTATTCCCAAGAACCAGAATGAGTAATTTTATATGGAAATGTGTAAAAAAGCAGTAATTCCCAGTGGGTGTGTGGTAGTAAACAGCTCTGCTGGGTGGGTCCCCTATCCATCCTTGGTCATGCCATTTACATCTGCTCCAGCCTCCAACCTACACCTGGGAGCTGGGATGAGCTAGGTTGGTGGGCAAGGGAGGGGGCAGAATGTGCTAGAAGGAGGTGAGAAGGCGTCTGGAGGTCCCTGGGAAGAGATTCACATCCAACGACTGGAAAGGGCTGTCTTAGTTCTGAGGCTCCTGGAGGCTACCTCCAGATGTCATGTTGCCTGAAAGCAGCTGGCCTGGCTGTGTGTGCATGAGCAAGCAGGGGCGCACAGGGGAGCCACTGGGTGAGGCGTGCACTCCGGTGTCTCTGCTGTGTCTGTGGGTGTGAGATGGTGTAAGTGGCACAGTACGTTACAGGTGTGTGCTAGTGACTGCTTAGGAGTGTGTAACTATGGCGTGGGTGCAAGACCACATGTGTGGCAATGTATGGCAGTGTGAGCATGTGTCTCCCTGTGTATGACTTCGTATGTTCCTGCATGTGCACGTCTATGGGTGTGAGCATGTGGGACTGGGAGGAACCGCATTGCTCTGTGTGCCTGTGTGTATGACCAATGGCTCCATATGCCTGTGTGCGCCTATGCATGTGTGTGTGTGTACCTGTACATAGCACTAGGCTCCTGTGTGAGACTGCTGCTGTGTGTTTTGGTGAGGAGCCACGCTCCCGTTAAGGCAGGCAGTGGTGACAGAATTCACCTGGAGTTGAAGGCCACTTGCGAAGTCAGGCCCTTGGGTGTTCAGTTGGTCATTCAGAACAATTTTTTGAGCATCAGTGTTGCAGACACAATGAGGAAGAACACAGACGAAGATCCTTAACTCCTGGAGCTGATAGTCACCTGGAGATAGGGAGGAGAGAACAATTACATTATAGTCCAATAATCATATTATCATAATTTTTGA
The DNA here is from genome assembly GCA_963574355.1 of Loris lydekkerianus. Lineage (NCBI taxonomy): Eukaryota > Metazoa > Chordata > Mammalia > Primates > Lorisidae > Loris > Loris lydekkerianus. Next base: position 34,261 of record CAUYPK010007596.1, on the reverse strand, counting down.
TGGTTGCGATAAAGGCAAAGAACCCAGGGTTGTGTGAGACCATAAGAGTTCTGATTTAGCTTTGGGGCAGAATGTCAAAGTTAAGAAGTCTTCTTCAAGGAAGTGATATTTAGAATGAGTAGAAACTAGCCCGGTAAGGGGCTGTTGGAGATGGGTATGGGAGGACAAGTGTTACAGGCAGAGGGAACAGCATGTGCTAAGACTCCAATGAGCAAAAGAGGAGGAAGGCCGGGGAGGAGGGTGGGAAAGTGGCAGGTACCAGATCTCTGGGGCCTTCCAGGTCATGGTAAGGATTTTGGACTTTTTTTATCCTACAGGGAACAGAAGGCAGGGAGAGTTCTGATGTGGTCAAGCCTGTTCTGAGAGCCAGTCCTCAGGCTCAGAGTGAATGGTGGATGCAGAAGCAGGGTAGGGCAGGCTGCCACAGTGCCCAGGCAGAGGGCGGTGCCGGCTTGGCCCGGGTCGTGGGAGGTGATGAAGATGAACAGAAGAGAATAGATTCAAGGATTGTTTGACAAGTGTGGGTGGTGGATGGTACACTTGAGGACAGGAGAGGGAGGTGTCTCAGATGACTCTAGGCTTTGGGTTCCAGCTTCTGGCTTGCTGGACGCATTGGTAACTGAGATGGTGAGCAGGAGAGGAACACATGTTTGGGTGGAGGGAGGAGTGAAAATTCTGATTTGGATGTGTTGAGGTGAGGTACTTTTGGGACACAGAGGCAGAAGAGTCCAGGAGGCAGTTGTATATAGGAGCCCAGAGTTAGAAAGAAAGGTCTAACCTGGAGATGGGGGTGGGTGTAGAGTGGAAGCCAGAACTGGGAGGGGAACCAGCTCTGGTGAGTAGATCTGGTGATGGGGGAGGATTTCTTTGCCTTGGCTGCAACATACACCATTTATGTTCAACATAGTGGTGTATGTATGGGATGGTTCAACATAGTAATTAGGACTCCAGACTCTGCTTCTGGCTATACATCTGTTGATTTGAAAGCAGGGACTCGACCAGATATTTGTACATCTCTGTTCATTGTAGCATCACTCACAGTAGCCAAAAGGGGCAAACAAATGTCCATCGACTGATGAATGAATAAGTGAAATGTGGTACATACATGTGATAAAATAGTATTCAGCCTCAAAAAGGGAATTCTGACACATGCTACAACAAGGATGAACTGGGAGGACACTATGCCACCTGAAATAAACCAGACACAAAAGGACAAACAGCGTAATTCCACTTATACAAGATGCCTATGGTAATCAAATTCATAGAGACAGAAAGGAGAACGGAAGTGACCAGGGGCTGACAGGCAGGATTGGGGAGTCATTATTTAGCAAGTTTAAAGTTCCAGTGGGGAATGACGAAAATGTTCTGGAGATGGGGTGTGGTGATGGTTGCACAACAATGTGAATGTATTTAATGCCACTGAATCAAACACTCAAAATGCTAAATTGTACGTTTTGTATATTTTAACACAGTTAGAAAATAAGATCCCAGATTCTGGAGCCAGCCAGACTTCTGGGTTTGAATCCCAGCTCTCTTAGAAACAAGCTGTGTGACTTTGGGCAAGTGGCTGCACCTCCCTGTGACGCTGTTTTCTCATCTGCCAAATAGATATCGTAATAATATCTGCCTTAAGGGTTGTTCAGGGAATGAAACGAGTTTATATCCATAATGTGTTAAGGACTAGCACAGGCTCTGTGAGTTGTCTATTAGTGCCCAGGAGCTGGGGATGGGCCTCTTGGTCGGGAGCCTATGACACAGGGCCAGTGCTTGGGGCCACTGGGTGGGTCGTTTGTATCCCTGGGAGTGGATGAGCACGCTGGCCCCTGCTCTTGCGCCTTGCCCTCGCTGTTGACCATCATGGAACAGGGAATTTTGCAGACCCTCAAGCCTGCGATTAGGGGGATTGTGTGGTAGAGCAGAGGGAACCAGGAGAAAGGTTAGAAGGAGAAGAGGAACCTTAGGGCGAGATGGGACAACTCAGTTCAGCTTCGTGTGCTGGAGGCTGGGGGTGGGGAGGAGGCAGATTGTTTGAGGGAACTGATTCCCTCCTGGCCTTGACTGGGTCATGCACAAGCGCACTCAGGTCTCTGCTTCCCCAGCCACTCTCTGGTTTATTTCCATAAAGAACCATCCAGATTGCTCCCGAGTCCATCTCCCGCGTCATTCCCTTTAGCTCCAGGGCTGGAGAGCATATTCTTATCCTTGCCTCCAAGGCCCTGCTTACCTCTGACCACTCTACTCTCCAGCCAGACTGACCCCCAGTCTGTTCTCCATTCCTTTTCTTAAGCGGTTCTGAAGATGCTGGTCTGTCTCCTTGGAAGGATCTCTATTCCCTGAAACCTGCCCTCACTGCCTCTTCCCCATCAGGCCAGGCCCTGGGCTGGACTCTGAGGACACAGGTGGGTTAAACAATGGGCCAGCATGAGGCAAAGGGACCGCAGGACAGAGGACGGAGGAGGTGTGCTGCAGCAGAGAGCATGCCCCCAGCACCGCCCCCCCTGAGGGAGGGATGACCTGGTTAGATTCGCGATGCTGTGTCCTAGTTACTGGGGGCCAGGCCCATGGTATGAACGCTGTCTTCTCTCTGGGTCTTTATGGTGGAATTGAAAGCTGAGCCAAGCAGTGTCAGTGTGTCAGTGTTAAGGGATGGCTTTGGCGGACTTCAGCCCCCACCCCCACCCTCAATCTCCATCAGCATTTCCTCTCCCAAATGGCATGGAATGAAATTTGAAATCAAAACAGTGTGCTTGTTATTCAAATGCGCCTTAAAGGCAAGTCCTCCAGCTGCCTGTTCTGATTGGGATGTCAGCCCTACGCCCATGTAGAAATTCTGGAACCAAGACTGGAGCCAGACATCAAGCCTCATGCTGTTTGCAAATAATTCTTCTGCAGAGTCTCCCCACCGCTTTGGGCTTGGCCACTGTTTTAGTTCTCTATTGCTGCGTAACGAATGTCCCTGGAACTTGGTGGCCTTAACACAGCAAATATTATCTCATAGTCTCTGAGGGTAATGAATTTGGGGGTGGCTTAGCTGGTGTGGCTCTGGGTGGAGGCCAGTGAAGATGTGGTTGCAGTGAGGATGTCAGATTCTAAGACAGCTCACTCAAATGGCTGGCTCTTCGTAGGAGGTCTTACTTCCTTGTCATACAAGCCTCTTTACACTGTGTCCTTCTGACTTGGTGGTTAACTTCTTCCAGAACCAGTGAACCAAGAGGAATGAGGAGGAAACCACAGGACCTTTTATGACTTAGCCTCTAAAGTTGTGCACTGTCATTTTTGATTTATTATATTCATTAGAAGCAAGTCACTAAGTCTAGCCCACCCTCAAGGGAAGGGGAATTAGCCTTCATCTCTGTAAGGGAGGAACAGCAAGAACTTCTTGTACTTATTTTTACACCACCACAACCACCAAGGGTGGGAAGGTTTAGATTTAGGGTTGTGACATGGACACTGACTCAGCTAATAAAGAGTAAGTGGCCATTTTGCTGTTATTCTTTGGGTGTGTAGCTAAAGGAGAGAGATAACTAGCTGAGCAAAATGCAGGCATTGCTGGGCTCTCTAGTTAAATGCCACCTACTAAATTAAAACTTCATTTAGAATACTAATAAGAATGACTAACCCTGCCTGGGTGAGGTGAAGAGAGAGAGAATTATAGAGGGCTTTGCATAGGAAATGGCACTGCAACATTGGGTTTTGAAGGACGAATAGGAGTTCTTGAGGAAAACAGTTACTTAAAGAAAGTGTAGTAAAGTAGGAAAATATAAACTTTGATGCCAAAAATGAAGCTTTCTGGACTTGAGCAAGTCACTTCCCCTCTTTGTATCTCCTTGTCTGTAAATTAGTAATAATAAAACACACAATGCTGCAAAGTTATTGTAAAGCCTAGTGATATTGCATGTGAGGTACTTGGCGGACTGTGGGTGTCTAAAATTGAGTAAACAAAAATTCTTGTTTGTGGGCATCCACGTTCAGGAGTGGAGCTGAAAGGGGTCTGATGTGTTTGGAGGCCATGAATAGAAATTCTGTAGGCTGAGTCATGTTCATGAGGCTCAAGTTCTTTCCTGTCTCCTGCCTTAGCCCAGCCTAGTTCACTGCACTCATTGACTTGACCAGACAATAATGATTAAATTATAAAGCGATGAATCTGGGTCCCAGCCAGGTTCAGTCTGGAGGCATGGCTGAGAGCAGGTGGGGAGGGAGGGCTGGTTGGGTCTCTCCTGTCTGCTGTTCCCAAGTCAGTTCCATGGAAAGCTGACTTTGACCTTAGGGAGACTCAGAATAGCAGAGATTAATCTTGTCCTCTTGTCAGCCCCATCACCACCCCATTTGCCTGCTCAGCTGGCCCTGGTGACAGCAGCATTCTGTAGGCAGCTGTCTGGGTATGAGAGACAAATGCCTTACCCATGTGGTGGGCACATCCAGTAAACAGAGGCCAAGTTAGGCAGCTGGAGGAGAAATGGCCTGGGTTTGCCAGCAGGTTCTGTGCTGACCCAGCGTGCATGGCTGTGATCCACGGTGTGGCTTGGGCTTTCCTCTTCAGTCCTTCTGGGTCTCAAAGGGACAAAGTGGGGACAGTTGGGAGCACTGTTCCTTAGGTTTAATGCTACTCATGCCACATTGGGGGGGGGTGGCGGCGGCTGTATTTCATCATTATTGTATTCTGAACCCTCCAGGGAAACTCATTGTACTTGTCATCTTCCTATGGAACAGGGCAGACAGCTCATTGGGCAGGGGGCTGGAAACCCAAGTTAAGAGCTAGCTTTCCTTGGGTGACTTGGGGTACATCATTTTCCTCCCTGAGCCTTTGTTTCCTCCCCAGTGAAATGGGGATCCTGGGCTGCCAGGGCTGGGTAAGTTCAGATGAGCTAATGGCTGAGCCTGCCCGCCGGCTGTTTTGGGGAGAAGACCTCAGGGTGAGGGTGGGGTCTCTATGCCCACTGAGATCCTGTATGGGCTTTAATCTTCTTTGATGTGATGGGGCCTTTCTCACCAAGGGCAGGGTCTGGAGTCTTTCTTAGAGCCTTTCCTGTCAACCTCTTGTCTTCTCAAACCCTGTGAGCACGAGTTCCAGGTAGGTGCATCTTAGAGCAGAGGCTGACAGTAGAGGTCTTGGAGGCAGACATTCTCAACTTGCGGCCCCCGAGCTGGCATCACCCCCTAGGAGCTTTTCAGAAATGCAGATTCTCAGTTCCCATCCCAGCCCTTGGTGTGATCCCGATGTTGAAGTTTGAGAACCATTACTCAAACGCACTACCCCTCTCACAAGGTGGCCCCTCCCCTCAGGCAGGGAGGCTGCAAGGCCAATGCTGAATCTTCCTGCTGTGGGGAACCCTGGGCAGGGCTGTGGGGTTTCTTCCCTCTGACTAACTCAAGACAACCCTGAACTTCACCAGTGGGGTTGATGCCAGGGTATTTACATAACTCATTAGCTCTACTCTGGGCTCCAATCCCTCCTAATTAGTTTTGCAAAAAATATTCATTAAAACCCCCAAACTCATCACAAATGAAGCATAGGTCCTTGCTAAGCTTGTGGGTGTAGGTACATGCAAATGTCTTTGCACTCGTGTGTGCTGTGAGTGTGTAAGCAGGTGTGCTAGTGCATGTGGGTGTGAGCAAATGTGAAGGTGTCTGTGTTCACAGTCTCTGCATCTCCAGGGCTTCCCACGAGGCAGGTTTATTCCTCCCTCTCTCATGAACCACTATTCCTATTGGAGCCGAATCCTGTTCACCCTCCTCTGCCCATAGCTCAACCCCAGCTTCCCCAGTGCGCTCACATCTCAGTCCCAGTGATGAGGACAGCCTATGAAAGGCCTGCCCTGGCCAGCTAAGCAGTTGGGGGACAGCAACACCCCCAATGTCAGGCCATCTTAGGGTTCAGTCTGAACATTTGACGAGCCTGTCAGATGTCCCCTTATGTGTGTGCTGTCCCCTCATGCCTAGAGCCTCTACCTTTTCTGGTTCTACCTGAGATCCCCCTGCTCCTTGGATGGGGCTCAGATGGCCGGGCCTCCCTCTGGGGAGAAATCAACCAGCAACAGGGCTACCAAGGGGCTGGGGAAAGGTGTAGCTTTGGGTGAAGGGGCTAGGGGTGTCTAGAGATGCTTAGGCCTAAAGTCTGGGGCCACTCTCTTACCCTTCCCTTCCCCCTCCCCTACTCCCAGCTTCCTGCTGGGACCAACCCTATTTGGAGCCAAGTAAATTTATGGCATAATCCCGAATGGAAATGCATGGAAATGTTGCCAATTACCATCAAGCCAAGAAAGGAGGCTGCATCCCCTGGTGTGCCCTCCCTGCTCGGCTGTCTGTAGGCTCCCAGCCTTCCAGAGCGCATAGGGATGGAGAAGCTAGCTGGGACAGCCTGGATTGGCGGAATGGGACCATTTGTAGAAAACTCTATTCCTCTCACCTGGCCTTAAAGGTTTGCAGCAGAAATGTCTCCTTCGCATTAAACCTGAGCAAACCAGGGAAATGTCATTCCCTGTATCTCAGCAAAGCCGACAGCTGATGCGATTTATCTAGCTGAGATCAGTTCATCAAATTTGGGTAGAGCTGAGCCGCTAGAAAGACAGGAAAATCTGATACAACTGTGTCTGCTTAAAATGCAAAGGCGTGTGGAGATTTTAGAAACACTGTAAGGAGAGTCTCAGTGAAGCCAGGAGGAACGTTTAGCAGGCACAGAGACTGAGCTGGAGGCGCACTGGGGGCTGGGGAGCTCCTGCTCTGCTGAGGGAGGCCAGGCACCCCTGCAGTCTCTGTTCTGCGCTGGCCTCCTCTGTGGGCCTAGGTCCAATCCAGTCCAATAAAGAAGGAATGATGTGTGTTGTGTGCACACTCAAGACCAGGTGGTGTGGTCGGGGTGATATGAGACATGGTGGCATCCTTGAAAACCTCACAGTCTCACTAGGGAGACTGAGACATGACCACCTGTAACATAATGGAGTCCATAACCAAGGTTTATATATAACAAATGTTCAAGGTGTCGATAAGAGAACAAGTGTGGGAGAAGGTCATGATAAAAGTCTCAGGTCCTGCAGTCAGACAGGCCTGGTTCAAGCCCTGGTCTCATCAATTATACACAGGCTGTGTGTCCTTGGGTGAGTCACTTAACTTCTCTGATCCTTACTTTCTCACCTATAGAATGGGTGTTAACAATTTCTACTTAGGGCATTGTGAGGATTGATGAGATATTGTATATAAAATGCTTAGCACCAGGTTCTGTATACAGTACGTACTCAGTAGCAGAGCTAGCATCTAACTGGGAGGATCTGGGAAGGCTTCTGGGAGGAGGTGGGGATGCCAGCTAGGCCTGGGAGGATGGAAAGGAGTTTGGTTGGTGGAGAGAGCAAGAGAGTGCCCCATAATGAAGGAGAGAGACTAACAGCTGACTGTCTGCTTGTCATAGAGCCACAGCACCCATTGAAGCAGATAGGATGGCTCCCTGGGCTGGGGTCCTGGGGGGCTTGTCACAGTAGGGCAGCTCCCTCCCTCTCAGCCCCTGGACAAGAAAGAGTCATTATGTGCTCCTCTGCTAAGCCCTCCCCTCACTCCAGCTTGCTTCCTTTCCTATGAGGATTTATCAGTCCTCCTGAGATGGGCTTAGTGGGGACCAATTTCCTGCCATCAGTCAGAAGTGGTGGCATTTGTAGGGCAGCACTGAGGCCTAGAAGGGGAAGGAGGGAACACAATGTCCCTTCCCTCTGGGGCTGAGTGCTCGGCCCCGCCCTCCTCCTGGCTGCCCTCCATCCTTTAAGTCTGTCCGGTCTTCCCTCTGGCTGGGGCTCTGCAGCCAGGATGAGAAGAGGTGCAGGGGAGTGGGGAGCCAGGGCTAAGCTAAATGCAGGGGCTGAGCTGGGGGTGGTGGCTATACACTGGGGCCATCCCTCAAAGGGGTGCTGAGGTTTTCTTTTTCTTTTTCTTTTTTGAGACAGAGTGTTACTCTGTCGCTCTAGTAGAGTACCGTGTGTCAAGCTCACAACAACCTCAAACGCCTGGGCTCAAGCGATTCTCTTGTCTCAGCCTCCTGAGACTATAGGGACTACAGGTGCCCACCACAGTGCCCGACTAGTTTTTCTGTTTTTAGTAGAAAGGGGGTCATGCTTTGCTCAGGCTGGTCTCAAATTCCTGATCTCAAGCAACCCACTTCCTTGGTCTCTCAGAATGCTGGGTTTATGGATGTGAGCCACCATGGCTGGCCCGGGACACTGAGTTTTGTATAAGTTGCTCTCCTGATGTAGGTCCTCAATATTCTGGATTCATTCAACTTGGTGGCCCTGGGTGATTCAGAGCAGGAATATAGGAACATGGGGGCTTGTGGCAGGTGCCAGCCCTGATGGGTAACGGAGGCAGCAGCTCAGTGGACCAGGAGGGGATAACTATGGGAGGCTATGACTGGGGTCTAGGTTATCTCCAGATTCATGGATCTCGGGGTGCAGGCTTTTAGGCAGGAGCATTCTTAATTTTGAGGGCTGGCCTCAGGACTGCAGCTGACGGCCTCCTCCAGGAAGGCTACCTGGATGCAACCAGCCCAGCAAGCCTCCCTTAGGCTAGGAGTGATGCCTGGGTCTGCAGGGCCTCCCCAAGCCTCTCTCTTCTTGGCTAAACACGGATACAATTTATTGAGCATTTATTATACCCCAGGGCCTGGGCCAGCACTCGACATGTATTAACTCATCTTTATCAACCTGGAGGGACAGACATGATTAAAATTACCCCAGTCTTTTAGCTGAGGAAATGGGTTCTGAGAGGCTGGATAACTGCCCAGGTCTTATTTTTAAATGTCACCTCCTCAGAGAACCTTTCTCTGACCCACCCGTCTTCTCTGATCACCCATTCTCCTTCGCATCCCCTTACCTTCTCCATCTTAACATTTTGTTTCATTTTCTCTCTGCATGTTATTTGCCTGTTCCCTTAAAGTATAAGCACCACTAAGACGGAAACCTTGTCCGTCTCATTCTGTCTCACACCATGAATACCCATGGATGAATGAGAATGAACAGACACATGCCATAAGACTAAGATGGGGAGAAGGAGGATACCAGCCAGACAGCCTAGTTCAGAACACAGCTGCATGGATGCTACGGTCTCTGTCAAGGGCATAGCAGTGGCTGGGGGAGGTGTTGTCACATGTAGGGAAGCCTTGGGCAGGGGTCTCAGTCAGCTCATCACAACCTGACAGCAGGCTAACATTCCAACTCGAGCCCCTCTTGTGATCAGTGGACAGAGGGTGAGACTAGTTTTGAGGAGCTGGGGCCAAGGTGGGAGGCCAGCAGCCCCAGGCCCAGGGCTGGGGGAGGACTGAGAGCCTTGCCTCTTCCAGGCCAGCAGAGTCAGACCTGCTATCTAGACAGCAGGGCTGGGGTGGCTCCTTGAACTCAGATATTTATTAAGATTTTTTGGGGGGGAATTCTATTTGGGAATGATGGGGGCAGGGAGAAGGGCTTTCTGGAGATGACTGGCAGGAGAGATAAGACTGATGTGTGACTTTCTGATGCTTGGTTGGTTTGAAAATGAGTCCTGGGCCAAGATACAGGATTGACAGGAGGATCTGAGAGGGCCGGGAGTCAGGAGACTGGGTCCTAGTGCCTGGGAGGAAGCGGCTGCTCCATGGGTCACCTTGGCTGGGCTGCTGGGGAGGGACAGGTCCCCAGGCTACTGCATTTTGGGGTCAGTATTTTTGTGCCTCTGAGTGCCTGGACTTGCCTTTGCTTCTATTTTTGGAAGATGCCTGAGTGCTTAGAGATCACAGACAGAGGGCCAGGGACACAATGGTGTGGGGTGGCCAGGCTGGACATGGGCCATGTACCTCTCTATATTTGCTCCGCCCATTCCTCCTGCCTGTGCCACCCCTCATGGGCTCCTTTGTCCTTGTGCTACTCCCTGTCCTTCCAGGAAGGGAGGAGAATAGGGTCGTGTCTTCTATCCCCCTCCTTCCCTGCCACGTGGCTGGGGGGTGGTTATATCTCCATCCCGTGGCCACAGCTCCTGTTAAGTGGCCCTCCCCCTGCAGCTAAGGTCTCCAGGTTCCTTCCCCTCTCTTTTCAGACCTGGGTGGTGACAGCCCCCCCCTCTTGCAGGCCCTGGGGTTCTGATTACCCCTTGTCAACTCCCCTAATCCTGCCCACGCCTCTGTAAATAGTCTCTTTACTAATATCTGCTTAATTTGACTGTGATTTCAAATTCCTGCTGGGATCCTGACCGGTATGCCAGACTGGATCCATAAAAGTTGCTCCTAAGCATCCCTTGGAGCTGCCTCTGGCTTCCATAGTGTTTGGACGGAGCAGAACCTTTTCCAGCCTCCACTGCCCCTAACCTCCTATCTAGTCACAACCTCCAGGACCATCTTCTCAGCCATTCCCTGCTTCTGCTGTTCCCCAGCACTGTTTCTGTGGTTAGTTCCTTACTGCTGACCAGCCAGGAGCTGCCAGGTCCCTCAGAGTTATTCCACCGAGGAGGAGGCTGCCGACAAGTGCTGGGCCCATGTGCGTCTGTGGGCCCTATTCCTTCCTCCCTCTGGGCTTCTACTTCACACCTGACCATGTGGTCCTGGACAGTGTGGGCCCCTTCTGTGAGTTGGTGGAGGAGAAGGGTGAGGGTGCTTGTAAGCAACTCCTGACCCCTGCCTGGATGCTCTCCTGGGACAGGCAGAAGCCACCTTGAGATGAGTGGGGAGAAACCCTGGATGCCGTGGAAACCCAGGGAAGCCTGGCCTTGGAGAAGACCCTGAGGAGGAGATCCGCATGCCCCAGGTTCTGCCAGCATAGGCCCCAATCTCTGTAACTTCCTCAAGAGCCACTTTCCAGAGGAGGACACAAAACTTGTGAGGAAGATGGTGGCCACCTGACCAACCTCTGCAGGCCGGCAGCCCCCAGTCTTACTCTCAAGCAGGCCCGGGAGCCTCTGAAACCCAGAGGCCTTCCAGGGACCCTCTTGCTTCCCCTGGTGTCAGGGCTTCTGCCTGAGCGTCTTCCTCCAGCCACTAAGCAGCTTTTTTTTTTTTTTTTTTGAAGTTTTTGGCTAGGGCTGGGTTTGAACCCGCCACCTCTGACATATGGGGCCAGCGCCATACTCCCTTGAGTGACAGGTACCCACGCCCATTAAGCAGCTTTTTAAACACTCTGGAGCCCTTGCCCACGCCGCGGACAAAATGGAAATAAAAAAGCTTTTGCAGTAAGAAAAAAACAAACAAACAAAGGTACTTCCATGGGTATTAGCCAAAGTGGCCATCAGCCACATGGGAATAGGTTTGTGGCCTGGGGGTTCCAAAGGCTACTTTTCTGCCCATACAAGTTGACCCAACTTAGGAGTAGAGGGAACACCTCACTGCTTGGGTCAGGAGAAGTAGGTGGCAGACTCTTCTCTGCTTTTGTCTATTTTTTTTTGAGCCAGAGTCCCACTATTGCCCTCGGTAGAGTGCCAAAGCATCATCATAGCTCACGGCAACCTCAGACTCTTGGGCTCAAGTTATCCTCTTGCCTCAGCCTCTTGAGTATCTGGGACTATAGGCACTTGCCATAATGCCCGGCTAATTTTTAAGAGACAGGGTCTTGCAGTTGTTCAGGCCAGTCTTGAACTCCTGAGATCAATCAATCCACTTGCCTTGACCTCCAAGTGCTTTTCTCTTCTTAGGACTCCACATTTCTCATCTGTAAAATGACACCACTATGTGCCAGGCACTGTACTGAGTGTTGTGTATACGTGTATTCATCACCCCATTGGTTTTCCCAAAAGTCCTAAGACATGGCTTCTCTTAGTATCCATAATAGAAAGGAATCTAAGGCTCAGACAGGTAAGATGCCACGTTCAAGTTCACACAATTCGAAAGTGGCAAACTGGAATTCAAACCCAGGTCTCTCTGCTGTATTAACCTCTATGCCTTCTCTGCCCATCTTTTTGGGGCATTTGAGACGGTGGGGTGTGTGTGTGTCATTTTTTTAAATGGCTACCTAATATCCTATTGAATGCATATACCACTATTAACTTAAGAAATCACCTGTTGATGGACATTTAGTTTTCTCCTATTTAAAAAATTATTTCAAACAATGATACCAGGAATAATTTTACAAATATACCAATTCATATATAGATGGTTATCTTTTTGTATAATTCCTAGAAGTATAATTGCTAGGCTGAAGGGCATGTGTATTTGTAATTTTGAAAGATGTTACCAAATTGCCTGGTATTGCCTACAGACTGTACCAGCAGTAATGTGAGATGCCAACTTCCACTCCTCTTCACCACAGTGTGTTGGCAAAAGCTCTTTGGTCTTTGGCAGTCTGGTCAGTACGTGTGTCAGGTGGTTTTATTTTGCCTTTTTCTTATTTTGGATGAAGTTGAGGGTCTTTTCAAATGGTTAAGACCTGTCTCTTTTTCCTGTGCTGTGAATTGTCTTCATATCCTTTTCTCATTTTTCTTTTTCTTTTTGAGACAGTCTCACCCTGTCGCCCCTTGGTGGAATACTGTGGTGTCCTAACTCACAGCAACCTCAAACTCTTGGGTTCAAGCGATTCTCTTGCTTCAGCCTCCCAAGCAGCTGGGATTACAGGCACGTGCCACAACGCCTGGCTATTTTTACTGTTCACTCTGGTCTTGAACTCGTGAGCTCAAGCAATCCACCCATCTTGGCCTCCCAGAGTGCTGTGATTAGAGTTGTGAGCTGCACGGCTGGCCTCCTTTGTTCATTTTTCTATGGTGTTATTGATCTTTTTCTCAACAGAGTTATAAGAACTAGTATACATATGGGAGATTAACCCTTCATCTGTGTTAAGCATGAGATATTTTTCTTAATTTGTAATCTTTTGACTTTGCTAATTGTGATTTTTATCACAAAGAAATTTTCTGTTTCTGTATCCAAATTTAGTAGAAGATTTAAAAAATTTTTTTTTCAGCTTCTGGGTATCTTGTCAAAGACCTTTTCCGCATTAAGATTATTTTAAAATTTTTGGCTAGCTGTGGTGGTTCACACCTGTAATCCTAATACTCTGGGAGGCTAAGGTGGGTGGATTGCTTGAGCTCACGAGTTTGAGACCAGCCTGAGCAAGAATGAGACACCATCTCTATAAAAAGTAAAAAATTAGCCGGGTATATGAAATGTTTTGATATTGTATATATAGTATTTTGAAATGGTCAAATCAAAGCTAATTAACATATCCATCACCTTACATACCTTTTTGTGGTGAGAGCATTTGAGATAATATCTTAGCAATTTTCAAGTATATATTATTATTATACATAATTATTATGCAATTGAACAATGTATTTTTTTTGTATATAATATTAACTATAGTCACCATGATATATTAATACAATAGATCTCCAGAACTTATTCATTCTATTCAACTGAAATTTTGTACTCTTTGATCAGTATCTCCCAATTCTTCCCTCTCCCTACTAACCATGGCAACCATCATTCTACTTTTTGTTTCTGTGAATTCAGCTTTTTTAGATTTCACATAATAAGTGAGATTATGCAGTATTTGTCTTTTTGCGTCTGGTTTATTTCACTTAGCATTATGCCCACCAGGTAAAAAGGTGTTGTCATAAACAACAGAATTTCCTTCTTCTCTAAGGCTGAATAGCATTCCTCTGTGTGTGTGTGTGTGTGTGTGTGTGTCACATTTTCTCTTGAATGAATGAAAAATTCATTCATCTGTCAATGGACACTTAGGTTGATTTCATCTCTTGGTTATTGTAAATAACACTGCAATAAACATGGGAATACAGTTAATCTCTTTAAGGCCCTAATTTCAATTCCTTTGGACATATTCAAATTCCTTTGGAATTGCTAGATCCTTTTTAGTTTTATTTTAATGTTTTGAAGAAACTCCATACTGTTTTCCATAATGAACAGCTGTACTGATTTACAATCTCACCAAAAGTGTACAAGGGTTCCCTTTTCTCCACATGCTTGGCAACACTTGTTATTTCTCATCTCTTACTAGCCATTCTAACAGATACAAGGCGATATCTCATTGTGGTTTTAATTTGCATTTCCCTGATAATTAGTGATGATGAACATTTTTTCATATACCTGTTTGCCATTTGTATGTTTTCTTTTGACCCTCAATGATTTTGAAAGCTCGTGTATTTTTGAATTTATTTCTATGCTTTCTGTTTTGTTCCATGGACATATTTGTCTACTCACAAGTTACTGCCATATTATTCAAATTATTATAGTTAATACGTTTGAATATTGAATAGGGACAGCTTCCACTTATTATTCTTCTTTTCAGATTTTTTTTTCTGGCTATTATTGCATGCTTATTTTTAAACATGAACTTCAAAGTCATCTAATTTCATTAAAAATTCCTCTTGGTATTTTTATTGAATCATGGAAATGTTATTTATTAACTAAGAGAATACTGATATAGCTTCATGATGATAATTCTTCCTATCCAAGAACATGGTAGGCCCTTTCATTTGTTCAAGTAGTCTTTTGGGCCCCTCAGTAGCATTTTTGAGTTTTCTTTATATATGAAGTCTGACAATTAAGTTTGTGAACTTGCCACTGTGCACTTACATAGGTAGCACTGTACAGACAACTCAGTAAGGTATCATAACCTTGGAATACCAGCGTCTCACAGTTGTGTTCATGTTGACATGTGGCAGTATCTTGCTGAGTGGTGTTCATTATTGCTGTTGCATGTTTTTGTGTGCCATTGCAAGAATGTTGGAGCTTGAATTAGAGCAACAAACAAACATTTGTAAATTTCTTGTTAAATGTGACAAAAGTGGAAATGGAATCAGGGATATGTTAGTCCAAGTTTATAGTGATAATGCCATGAAGAAAACAGCAGTGTACAAATGGATTCAATGTTTTTCTGAAGGAGAGAAAGCGTCACTGATGAAAAGAGGTCAGGGTGGCCAATAACGAGCAGAACTAATGAAAATGTTATAAAAATTCATTGAATTAGGTGTCAAAATTGTCAGCTGACTGAAGCATAGCAGACCAAGTAAATATCGACAAACAGTTGGGAAAATCTTAACTGAAAAATCTTGCCCAAGAACTCATGGCTCTTGCATCACGATAATGCACTGGCTCATATGGCACTGTCCATGAGGGAGTTTATAGTCAGTAAATGAATAACTGTGTTATTGGAACATACTTCCTACTCACCTTATCTGGCCCCCAATGAGTTTTTCTTTACCCAAAGACAAAGGAAATGTTGAAAGGAAGACATTCTGATGGCATTTAGGACCTCAAGGGCAATATGAAAACAGCTTTGAAGGTCATTCCACAAAAAGAGTTCCAAAATTGCTTTGAAGGGTGGACTAGGTACTGGCATGGGTGATTAGCTTCCCATGGGGAGTACTTCAAAGGTGACTGCCATGAAATTCAGCAATGAGGTAGGTAGCACTTTTTCTAGAATGAGTTCATGAACTTAACTGTCAGACCTCATATGTAATATTTTCCACACTCTTAGGCATATTATCTTTTTTTTTTTTTTTATGTTCAAACCAATTTTATTTGGAGAAAGCCAAATGTTTTAGGGCATATTATCTTTCTCATGACAATTGTAAATGTTGTCTGTTCTTCCACCATATGCCCCAACTAGTTGTCATTTTAAAATATGAAAGCCATTGATTTTTGCATACTAATAATGTAGCCACATCATTGAATTACTGTATTGTTGGTAATAGTTTCTCAGTTGATTCTCTTTGTTGTACCAGGTATACATTCATATCTTCTGCAAATAATGATCATTTTACCTTCCATTTTCAATTTGTATATATTTAAGTTTAAAAAAATTTTTTTATTGCATTAGCTAGTGCCCACAGAATAAATTGAGGTAATAATGAAGATACTGGACGTCCTAGTTTTGTTCCTGACTTTAATGAAAATACTTTTAGCCTTTCTTCATTTAGGGTTAAGATGGGTACCTTCTATCACATTAAGAAGTAGCTGTTTGTTCCAATTTCAGTAAGAGTTTTAACACATTAAGAATGGTTGCTAATAAAAAAATAAAAAAAATTAAAAAAAGAATGGTTGCTGATTTATGCAGATGATTTATGCTTAAATCCTCTAATGTGGTAAATTAATAGATTTCCTTACATTAACCTCCTAGCACTTCTTAAACCCACTTGATCATGATATAGTTTTCTTTTTTGGTGTCACCAGATTTCATATGCTGTTTGGAGCTGTTGCATGAAATTCGTAAGTCATACTGCTCTGTTGTTTTTTTGTGCTCTTCCATTTGTGGGTATCGGTATGAGTATTAATGTTATGCTCACTTCGCAAAAATAATCTAAAGACTTTCCTTTTTTCTTTTTTTTATGCCTTGTGACAGTTTATTAAATAGAGAGATCTATTCCTTAAAGATCCGGTTGAATTTGAGGGGCCCATCTCAACCTGCAGCTGGCACCTGGGAAGAGGGTCTCAGTGGACTCAGAGGATTCTGTGACCTCTGTGGCTGGTCCAGCAGGATAATTTCAGTGGCACTGACCACAGGCCCAGAGATGCAGACTTCTGGCTCCTCCTTCCCACCATCCCAGATCTCCCAGCTCACTGGGCCTATAAGTACTCCACATGAGAGCATCATGGCAAGCTGGGTGGGCAGACACAATCAGGGTGAAAAGGGCTAGATTGGGAACACAGGGTGTCTTTGGGCTGGGCTTGGGTATGTGGTGGGCTGCTGAGGTGCGGCTGGGCTCCAGGCACCCTTGCCTCTTTGCCTCTCTCTTTGGGTGGCTGGTTCTGCTCCAATGCCCGCTCCATGACAGCAGCCTCCCATTCTGTCTTTAGGTCTCCAGGTGGCTATGGGGCCCCTGCCTGTTCCTGGTCACTTCACCTTCTGCTATAAGCCTTTGTGTCCAGTGACCAGCAGTGGGTGGGCAGCCTCTAATCATTTCTGTGTGTTAGCCAAGGGCGCTTCTTCCTGATGTTTCATAAACACTACATTGTGAGAAACAGGTCTTCCTCCCACCTCCTCCCGACCCTCCCTCCTGCTCCCGCCCCTTCAGGCCTGCTGGCACGGTTTAATTTCCAGCCCTGGTATTTCTTTCTAGCCCGTGACAACCTCAGGTGGAAGCAATTTCACCGTCTTGTAACTCACCGGGTCATTATAATTAGTATCTGGGCACCCGGGGCGAGGGCGGAAGGAAGGAAGGGAAGGGTAGATCCAGCCAGGCGGAGCACGGGCTCTGTGGGCTGGGGGCTGGGCACCCCTTCCTCCTGCTGCAGCTTGTACCTCTGATTTTCTCAGAGCTACATTTCAACAGCACCTGCTTCCCTGTGTGTGTGGAGATGGGAATGGGTGAGGAGTTAGGAGTCTCTGACCTAGAGGGCCTGAGAGTGCAGGACTGAGGTCAGGGTAGGATGAGGGGCCCTGGAAGGAGAGGAAGCACAGTACTGCCACTCCCCTCTGCCTTAAGGGACGTGTATGCTTCTGTGCCACCCCCACTCCCTTAGGGGTCCCTGCAGTCTCAGAGCCAGAGCCCACCAGGGCTGCTGGTGGTGGCAGTGGGCAGAGTGCTCCCGGGGGTGTGTCTCCCAGTGAAGTTCCCAGAGGGGGCAACGGCGAGCAAAACTTCTCATCATGTTGGTAAAGGTATTTTGGTTGCAACAGAAGTGGATGTAAGCGAGAAAGAGGTCCATTGTTAGGGGATTGGGCTATCTGTCTCAAAGTTAAGAAGGCCAACCAGCTCTAATGGAGTCATCCCAAGGACCCTGGAATATAGGAAGTGGTGGTCAGGTTAAAAGTTCCAAATTCCTCATGTAGAGACTCATTTATTCCTTCATTTTTTCATTGGATATTTGTTGAGCCCCTCCTGTGTGGTAGGCAGAATTCTGGGACTAAGGCTACGGCAGTGATCCAGTGAGACATAGGCTTCATTGACGTGGGGGCAGAATGTGGTGGGCTCTGTTTGGGTTAGTTGTCTACCCCTAAGCCCATCAGCTGTGGCCAGGTGGGGTTTATGAGCCAGAAGGTCACCCCTCAGTGGGATCTGCTGCAGTGATCAAAACACCCCTTAAGACTTACATCAACTGGGCAGCGCCTGTGGCTCAGTGGGTAGGGCGCCGGCCCCATATACTGAGGGCGGAGGGTTCAAGCCCGGCCCCAGCCAAACTGCAACAAAAAATAGCTGGGCGTTCTGGCGTGTGCCTATAATCCTCAGGAGGCTGAGGCAAGAGAATCGCCTAAGCCCAGGAGTTGGAGGTTACTGTGAGCTGTGATGCCACAGCACTCTACCAAGGGTGATAAAGTGAGACTCTGTCTCTTAAAAAAAAAAAAACAAAAAAGACACATCAACTCTTGATTAGCATCGCAGAAGGCAGGCAGCAGGCTTAAAAGAAACAAGGCTTGGTAGCACTTATTTAGTGACCCAGACAGACAGCATTTGCTCTGGGCGGACTGGTGTTTGCAGGGGGCAACCCGCATTCCCCAGGCTCTCTGGGCACATCCAAGTAGGAGGAGCAGGGCTGGGTGACCCTCCACCCCAGCAGTTTTCTCCCTGCACCGGACCGGACTCACCAGAGCCTGGGGGTGAGGCTTCCACTTCTTCCCCTTCTCCTATCTTATATGCCTGCCCTGGCTGGAAGCTTTTGTGGATGGGAACCAGGCCTGCTCCTTCTGGGTATCTGCTATGGCAGGAGCCAGCCCAGGGCTTGGAGCCGTCTTGGTGGGGGCTGTGACATTGCTTTCTAAACCCAGTCTCTGACTACTGCACACACTCAGGGACCAAGTCTGTCTTGTTCCTTGACCCTCCTCTGATTCTACAGCTCAGAGAAGAGGCCCCCAAGCCTGTCTCATTTCCCCTCCTCTTTCAACCCCCCAGATTTTCCTGCCAGAGCCCAAGGAGCCCTGGCTTAGCGGCGCCTGGTCTCAGGAGAAGGTGCCTGGATGCCTGTGAGGACTCCCCAGGAAATCCCCACATCAATCACTTGGGGTTTCCCACTTTAGACCCAGTCTATAAGGTCCTGGGCCACCACCCCTCCTGGGCCGGAGCCCTGTAAAAGGACCGCTTATAATAATACCATTATTCTCCTTAGCTGGGGGCAGGCTGAGCCCTCACTGAAGCAGACTTCCATTAGAACCCTGCAGAAACAAAGTAATAGCCTGCACAGAAAACCATTTGTAATGTTGCTATAATTCCCATGATTCATTAAACAGGAACGGAAAATGATAACATTTCCCCTGGAAAAAAAACTCCTCCTGGAGTCACATGCTGAGTTCACTTGGCTCAACTATTTTATTGACTAAGCATCTTGTTGTGCTGATGTGAAGATCACACAGCCCCAGCGCCATTTAGTTTTACATCAGCTGAAATGAAAGCAGGGGAGGGGGTCCTGCCAGAATGAGAGTGTGACCTTGGAGTGGAACCGCTGCCATCACTCGAGTGACCTGTCTGGTGTTCCTGCAAGCCTAGGGCGTCTGGGGCTCAGGACCCATTTGACCAAGGCCTGTTCAGCATCCTCTCTCTCAGGAGGGCGCAGTGTGGGAGAGTTTGGGTCCGCCTGTGCCCAAGCACCATGCTGGCTTTGCTCTGCCCCATGGGATGGCGCCTTGGGAAGTACTGTACCCGTTCCTAGCCACATGTGATCGATCAGTGGGCCCCAGTGTCTTCCTGAGCTTCTCCCTTTCCATTTATGGTCTCAGACCACCAGGCCCTTCAGAGTCCCTGGCAGAGAGGACTCTGGCACCCTGCTTGCTTCCAGCACCTCCTCTGCCTCCATCGCCACTGCCCCAGTCGAGGTCCTGTCATCTCCTGCCTACCCAGTGACTCAGTTGCTGTCTCCTGGCTCCCCAGTGAAGCCACTATAGAGGGGCCAGTGTGACTGGAAGGAAGTATGGGCACATTTACTGTCTTGCTTAGAACCTCAGTGGGCTCACCATTGCCCAGCAGGCTCAATTCAGGGTGCATTATCTCATCCTGAGTCTCCTCAGTGTCCCTGTCCAGCCTCCTTCACCCTTGCCCCATCATGCACTCTAGGCACCAGCAAACATTCAGGGAAACCCAGGGTCCCCAGGCCACAAGGCATGTGTTCATGCCTTTTCTATGTTGTTCCCTCGGCCTGAAATGTTCTTGCCTTTCTTCTTTCCTTGGGAAATCCTGGCATCCCCCGGAACAAGCCATCCCTGAAGTCTTCCCCAACACAGTTAATGGGCCCCCTCCCTCTGGTTGTTCATCTCCAAATCTTGCTGCTACCATTTTCTCCTCTCAGACCCTGGATCCCTATAGCTGACTTGCTGGCTCTAACTTCAAAATATAGTAAGACTCTGACCATTTCCCACCACCCCCTTCCTGAGGTCTTGCTTGGATTACTGTGGCCTCATCTGGGCCTCCTTACCTCTGCCTCTCCTCCCCGGTCTCATGCTAGGATCCACAAATCTGAGCCCTTTGCTCCTTTGCTGAAACCCCCTTCACTGGCATCCTGTCTCCCTTGTAAAGCAGTCCCTGGCCACCACAGCCTCCCCCTGATCTCCCCGCCCGCATCTCCTCCTGTCTCACTTTGTGTGCGACACTATGCTCTTGCTGTGCTGTCTGACCTGAGTGCTCTGCTCCCCTCCCACCCCTGTCATCCGCAGTGTCACCTTCTGGGTGAGACTTTCCCAGCCTTCTTTAAAGTTGCAAGTTACCTCTGTCTGCTCCTCCATAGCATTACCACTAACACAGCAAGTGCAATTTTATTATTTTTGTTTGTTTGGCTTTAATTTTAATTTTTTATTTTCTTTCCCTCTACTGGACCATAAGCTCCATGAGGACAGGGACTTTTTTAAGGGGTCCTTTTATTTCTGTATCCCCCCCCAAACTGTGATTGCATGCATTATATATGCAGAAACATCCGGTGAATGAATGGGAGATGCCAACTTCCTACCCAGCTTTCTCTGAGTCCAGCAGAGTCAGGACTGTTCACATGGAGAAACTGAGGCCTGGAGGGAAAGAGACTCAGGGTCAGTGACAGGGCCAGGAGGAAACCCTGGGTTTCTCAGGTGACAGGAAGGAGCAGGACCAACAAGACAGATCTGAGCTCCTGCTGTAGATGAGGACAAGCACCTGCAAGTCTTGAACACTGAGCTGGTCACATTGTAGCCATCAGACAAGTATGGACTCAGCTGCTGGAGCCATATGTTCCAACAACATCCCAAATCAGAAAATGAAACTCTCTCACAACACTCTCTGCTGAGTGATCTTCCTAGAAATGGAGCTGGTCAGAAACTCACGCACTCTAATGAGAGCTGAGCTGCTCATCTGGAGGGGAGACCAGGACTTAGAAGCAGGGACTCCAGGTCTCGTGGACCCAAGGGAGCTGAGGCTGTAGACAATCCCCCTTCTCTGTGATAGGCAATCCCAACACCCCGGGTGTCTGGACTCTGTCTCAGCACTGCCCAGAGAAGGCCTGGGGCTTGGCATCTTATTCCTGCTCCCTGAGATGAGCCTTGGGCACGGGTGCAAGAGCCAGCTCCTTCCCAGCAGAGCTGTGCACGCTCCAGCACTCAGAAAATGTTTGATGAATTTACGAGAGTCAAGGCTGGTGTCCACCCAACACAGGTGTGAGCCCTTCGTTGGGATCCTGCAGGCACAGTTTAGCTTCTCCTCTGACCCTTCCTATGATGAGGAGGTTACGACCAATCAAACTCCAGATCTTGTTTGGCGGACCCTGAGGCCAGGATTCAAGTGCAATTAGCTTATTGGGAGGTGACCCAGAAAATACTGATAGGGAACGGGAGAAGTGAGATAGGCAAGGAAAGGGGCCAACATAAAGAGCGCAGTGCAAGTGTGCTGCCCCTGTGGGCACTCGGAGTTTGATTCTACTGGAAACAGGGTAGAATAGTCTGGGAGTTACCCCAGTGGAGGGACAAAGAAGCAGGGGTGTTTGTTCACCAACTCTCAGCCATCATTGGCTGTCACTAACTTTGGGTCCTTCCAGTCAGCTCTGGGCATACTTACAGCTTGCTTCTTCAACCAGAAAGCTGGCCACAAGTGTTGGTGGTAAGCTGGGGATAAGGGGAGGCCTTAGCCACAGCTGCCTCTTCTTCAGCTGCAGAAGCGGTCCCTCCGCCTTGGCGTTCCCTCTCAGGGATCTGTGCACCCCCAGCTTTCTCTCACCTCCATGGCTCCCATGGCTCTGCCCCTGTCTCTCTGGCTGGTCTCCCCCCAGCCCTGGTGCAGCCACGTCTCTCAGATCCAGCTCCCAGCAGTTTTCCGGCTCCTGCCTCAGCTCATGCTGGGGTCTCTATCCCTTCCCAGCTGCCAGCACCGGCTTTGGGATGCCCCCATGGCTGCACTTTTCACACTGCACACGTGTCATCCTGTGTGGCCATTACCTGCTCACCGGATGGTGGTTCCTGTAGACTGAGCTCTGGGGGGTGGGATCTGGGGATCCTACCCCAGACACGTAGTAGGTGCTCAGTAAGTGGTGGCTGAAATGAACCAGCGATGCAGACTCCATCACATCCCTCCCCTGCTTAACAGCCTTCACTGGCTCCCCAGTGTCTTGAGGGGAGAGCCCAAACTCCTCAGCCCAACATGTAAGGCCCAGCATGACTTGTTCCTGTGGACCTTTCCAGATTCAGGTTCCAGAATCTTCTCTCCTTGGCCTCTGTCTGCCCATGCATTCTTTCCTTTCCTTGGAGCATAACAGAGTCAAAGCCTTGAGGGACCAGGTTAGCAGGTAATGAGTGAAGCAGGCAGGTGAATAGCAGTGGGGAGTGGTGGTGGCCGCAGCCAACTGCCGAGAGCTCATGTCCCACTTGTGAGTGTTCATGTTCTAATGCTTATAAACTCAGTGCCTGCCGACCCCACTGGGCTGTGGCTGAAGGAAGGCAGCCTGGGCTTGGGCTCTGCCCAGGCAGCCTGCTGTGTTTGCAGCACCCTCTTCCTTCCTTCTTTCTTGTGAAATCCAGCTCCTCCTTTGGAATCCAGTTTTGATGTCACCTTCTCCATGAAGTCTGCCAGGATTTTTCCAGCTGGAAGGACTTTATCTACTCTGCACCATCATGACCTTTGGAATGTTTAGTAGACTGTTCCTTTAAAAAAAATGAGCACTTGCTGTGTATCGGTTACATGCCAGGGGACTTCTACATGCTTTTTCTCACTTAATATATATATTTTTAAATTTAAAATTCTTGATATTGAGAAATATGACACAAGCAGAAAAGCATATAAAATGTAAAAACATAACATGTAATTCTAAAGCAGCCATCCATGTAAACACCACCAGCTCAAAAAATAAAACTTATTTTATTGATGAGGAAACACAGGCTCAGAGAGCTTCACTGGCTGCCCCCTGGTCATACAGCTAATAAGGGGGGAACTGGAATTTGAACTTGAGGATATCGGACCAAGTGCATGACTTTATTGCACCACAGGGCTTCACCTGAGACTAGGGTTGCCAGATTTAGTGAGGAAAAATATAGAATGCCCAGTTTAATATGAGTTTCTGATAAATAATGAATAACCTTTTGATATAATTATGTCTCAAATACTGCATAGGACATACTTATACCAGAAAGTTATTTGTTGTTTGTCTGAAGTTTAAATTTAACAAGTGTCCTATATTTTGTCTGCCAACTCTATGGACCACATCACCTGGTCTTTCTTGTGTGATGGCCATCTGGGTCTGTGTCTCCTCTGAATGAGGAGGCTCTGCCTTCCTTCTGTCTGAGTTCCCTGTATATACCCCAGGCCAGGCTTGCAGTGCTTGTACGGATTAGATACTAATTGTTATCCCTAGCCAAGACTCTGGGATAGTTTCTGCTGAACTTGGCCTGCCTCCTTCCTTAGTTCTTGAGTGTTTTAGAGACGGAAGATGAAAGGTATTTGGGTTTCCCTCCCCCTTTCTCCACCCTGACCCCTACTATAGGCCTGGCTGTCTGCTCCTGAGACTCAAGCTCACCCTGGGAGGACTGGCTAGGTTGGTAGGACCTGGAGTCCCTGATCTGAATGTGGCCCTTTATCCCAGGAGCAGGGAGGGCCTGAGAGATGTATCGTTCCCATTATGTAGATGAGGAAACTGAGGAGGCTCAGTAAGGCTAAGTGAGCTGCCAGAGGCCACACAGCTGGGTTTTTAAAATTTGTATTTGTGTTTATTTATATTCTAAAGGATTTCATAGTTTGGTGGGAGTGGGTTTAGAGATAGGTCTTTCTAACTAGTTCTCTAGTTTCCCCTCCAGCCCCAGGATTGTGGTTTCCCCGCCTACAGGACCCTTCCTGGCACGAGATGAGTCTTGGGTGGCTGGAGGTTGGGGAGGGGACGCAGAGGAGGCCAATCTCACAGACATTGGTGGGAAGGGTCTAGGTTGACCCTCAGTCACAGGCACCCCTGGATTGGCACTTCATGGGACAAGCTGTCCCTCACCCCTGTGCATCAGGGCAGAACATGTCTTCCAGGGCAGTGGAGGCGGTAGGCTGATTAGGGGCTGGCTAGGGGCTGGCTCGGGGCTGGCTCCTTTGCTGTTGATATTTCTGGGCAGACCCAGGTTGTCATTGCTTCATTCTTATTTCACCTCATTAGCAAAAAAGCAAGTTATTCATTGGCCGGGGCTTGATGTAGAGCTGGACCAATTGCAGCCCAGTCCTTTTGGCTTGGTTTTGCAGCTCTGTTGGAGCTGGGGCCTGGGAGGCTTATGTGCCTCCCCAGGATGTGCTCAGGGACCCAGCCACACAAGGTGTGTAGGCATCTGTGCAGATGTGACTGCATGTGCCCCTGCACCTGCGCTGCTCAGAGCACCTGGGCTCGTGTCCACTCCTGAGCCCTGGCTGTAGGAGGGACATGCGCAGTGTGTCTAGAGGAGGGGTGACTCAGGTGGAGGGCGAAGGACAGGCTCTGTGTACAGAGGACAGTGCTCTCTGCCCAGTTTAGGGTCAGGGGTCAGGGATGAGAGGTGGGCTAAGACCACTACGGCCTCCCATCCTGGGCTGTCTCGTGGTAACCAGAAGCCGTGAAATGAGATGTTTCAGTTCTCTGAGCCAGAAATGGGCAAACTGCAGGGAAGGTGATTGGCTTTGCAGATACAGCTGCCTCAGCTGAGGCTATGCACCTGAGCACCTGTTTCTCCCGCCCCACCCACAGAGCTGGCTGGCCTGACCACAGGAGGCCGAGGCAGGCTTGGGGACAGCCTTTGTTCATACCTCAGCCCTGGGAAAAGGGAGGACAGAAGCACCATCCCGTGCCCAGCTCGTGCCACCAACCCATGCCACAGACCTGAGGACCTTGTGGCTTCCCTCAGCTGCCTGTCCATAGTCCCCACCCCAGGGTGCCAGCACCTCACTCCTACTCATACAGACAGTGAGTATTTATTTAAGTACTTCCTTTAAGTTTTTTTTTCTAGGAGGTAGGGAGCACAGCACATAAAAACCTTTGTAGTCCTTGAGCCATTTCTTGGAGGCAGGGGATATGGACCACAAACGTTAATAAAAGTAAAACGGAAAATACACGAGATGGGACAAGTTTCATAAAGAAAAATGAAGCTGGGATGCAGGACTGGGAGGGTTAAGGGTTGTAGGTATAATTCATGTGGTCCAGAGAAGAGATGTGAGCCAGGACCTAGGAGAGGGAACGAGGGGGCCAGGCAAGTTCTTGGGGAGGAGAAGGCCAGGCAGGTTACTGGTGGACTCTCCTGGTTCAAGGGCACATGGTGAAGCAGGGCCCCTCTCTGTCCAGGGTTATAAAATCACGGAGCTACAGATCCACTGTCTGACTGCCATTTACTGAACACTGTTACCAGCTGCTGTCTGCCCTAGGTGTCTCCACAATGTCCTCTCAACAATCTCATGATAACCCTGGGAGGTCAGCACTAGGATTATTCCCATCGAAAAGATGAGGAAACCGAGGCTCAACTTAGGGCTTCCCTGTTTTCCATGGACCTGTGCACGCTTGGGCTGCTTAGAGTTTCCATGGGTCCACACCAAATTCTGTCTACCATCGTGCCTCCCTCAAGAAGTCTTTCCTGGCTGAACCTTTGATACTCAGTGGCTGCCTGTCTCTCTGCCCAGTCCTGACATCAGACACCTCCGCACTCCCATGCCCGTAACTGCTGCCTGTCAGGGCTGCACTGTGACCCCTTCCCCTCACCACATTCGTATGTTGAAACCCCCATCCCCAGTAGCTCAGATGAGATAGGGTCTTTAAAGAGGTGATTAAGGGAAAATGAGAAAATTAGGGTGGGCCTTAATCCTATATGACTGGAGTCCTAAGTAAAGCATTTTAGGATGCAGACCCCTACAGAGGGAGGATCTTCAGAAGACTCAGGGAGAAGATGGCCTCCTGGTAGCCAAGGAGAGATGCCTCAGAAGAAACCAACCCTGCTGACAGTTTTTTTTTTTTTTTTGAGACAGAGTTTCACTTTGTTACCCAGGCTAGAGTGCTGTGCTGTCATAGCTCACAGCAACCTCAAACTCATATTTATTTATTTATTTGGGATTCATTGAGGGTACAAAGAATTAGGTCACACTGATTGCATTTGTTAGATAAAGTCCCTCTTACACTTGTGTTCTGTCCCCGAGGGGTATGCCACATACCATGGCCCCCCATCCCACCTCCCCTCTCCCTGCTACCTCATTCCCCTACCCCACCCCTTGTATTAGCTCATCTACTGCCTTCATATCAGAACTGAGTACACTGGATTCTTGCTTCTCCATTCTTGTGATGTTTTACTAAGAAGAATGTGTTCCACCTCCATCCAGGTTAATACAAAAGATGTAAAGTCTCTATTTTTTTTAGTGGCTGAATAGTATTCTATGGTGTACACATACCACAGCTTGTTAATCCATTCCTGGGTTGGTGGGCATTTACGTTGTTTCCACATTTTGGTGATTATAAATTGATCTACAATAAACAGTCTAGTGCAAATGTCCTTAAGAAAAGAGGATTTGTTTTTCTTCTGGGCAGATGCCTAGTAATGGGATTGCAGGATCAAATGGGAGGTCTAATCTAAGTTCTTTGAGGATTCTCCATATTTCCTTCCAAAAAGGTTGTATTAGTTTTCAGTCCCACTAGCAGTGTAAAAGTGTTCCCTTCTCTCCATATCCATGTCAGTGTCTGCAGCTTTGAGACTTTGTGATGTGGGCCATTCTCACTGGTGTCTCAGGGTAATTTTGATTTGCCTGGTTAGGTGTCTCAGCGTAATTTTGATTTGCATTTCTCTGATGATTAGGGACAATGAGTATTTTTCATATGTATGTTAGCCATTCGTCTGTCTTCTTTAGAGAAGGTTCTATTCATATGTCTTGCCCAGTGACATATGGGATTGTTTGGTCTTTTTTTTTGCTGATTAATCTGAGTTCTCTACAGAGTCTTGTTATCAAGTTTTTGTCTGATTCATCATATACAAGTGTCTTTTCCCATTCTGAAGGTTGTCTGTTTTCTTTGGTTGTTTCCTTAGCTGTACAGAAGTTTTTCAGTTTAATTACCGTATCTACTCGAGTATAAGCTGAGTTTTTTCGGCACAAAATTTGTACCGAAAAACCCGAACTCGCTTATACTCGGGTCATACAGGTTATTTGATTTGGTGTGTGCGCACCTAATCAAATGCACGTAGTCTCCAGTCGTCTTCTGCTGTCTGCTTGAGGGGGCGGTGCTTCAGCTCAGTCCACAAGTCCTGGCTGAGCTGAAGAGGTAGGCAGCTGAACTGAACTGTATTCCACTGAACTATTTAACCCACGACTATATAACCCACAGCTTGATTACCTGTTAAGCTACGGTTTTCTGCACTTTATTTAAAGTTTTAAAGTTGTTGTTGCTAGTTTACAGTTTTTCTTTAGCAATAAATATTGAAAAGCATTTAACCTACTGATTCCTCAATTGTTGTAATTGTTTTGGGTATATATTTTTATTTTTGAAATTTACCAGTAGCTGCTGCATTTTCCACCTCAGCTTATACTCGAGTCACTATGTTTTCCCAATTTTTAGGGTAAAATTAAGGGGGTCGGCTTATACTCGGGTCGGCTTATACTCAAGTATATACGGTATGTTTATCTCTGTCTGCAGAAAACCATCATTGTAACAGAAGGGGCCTCCACTTTTCCTTTTGGTCTGGAAGCAACTGGTTTAATACTTTTTTTCTGCTTCCAAAGGCAGTATTCAAATTCTTCTTCTGTGGGGCTATCAACCTTGTCCTATCTTAATGGCAGAGGCCTTCAGGAAAAAAAAAATACTGAGAAGGGGCCAATTAGCAGACAATACATCAAAAACTACATTTGAAAGTCAACAGATACGTTAATATGAATCCTACTGACTAATATCAAGTATCCTATGGTTATTCAAATAGAAAAAAGAACATTTGATGCTATTGAGTAGTCACTTCTGGGTGCAACATAAGGAAACATAGTGAGATGCCAGAACAGAAAGTTACTTCCTTGACATGATAAAGAACTTTTTAAACTAATTGCTGAAATCATACTTAATGGTGAGATATTATAGTTATTTCCATTAAAATCAGGAACAAGACAAAGACATCATTATTTTTTAACATTGTCTGGAAGTTCTGTCCAAAGCAATAAAGCATGAGACAGAAATAAGAGATATAACTATTGGATATGAGCCAAAATTAGCATTATTCACAGGTGATGGAATTGTTCATAAGGAAATGGAAGAGAATTGAGGGATAATCTCTTAGTTTGAGTTTATCTTCAAAGCAGTGGTCGTATTCTACATTAGTGTAATATATTAGATGTTTTATTATACTTGAAAAATTTTTAATCAAACATCTTAAGCCCCAAGTCATATTAACCTAAAAATACTTTAAACAACCTATCTTTCCATATATACATACACATACACACATACACACATACAACCACTGCATGAATCAATATGAAGAAAATGTCAATATATTTATATTATTCAGAATGGGCTGAGTTATGTTACAGTGACAAATAATCTCCCTAAACAACCTTGGTTTAGTTTTCATTCTTGCTACATGTCCTTGGTCAGCTGGAAGGGGACTCTGTTCCATATGGTGCACATTCAGGGACCAGGTATTGATAGGCTTTGCATCTGTGGCAAGGAATAGGAAGATGAAAAATTGTTCAGCAGAATCTTACACCACTTCTGCTTATATTACCCTGACCAAAGCCAGACATATGCTGTGGCTAATTTCAAAAGGACAAGGTAGTATAACACTAACCACAAATCCAACCAAAAAATACAATTTTTTTGTGGCTGAATGCAAAACCAATCAAAGGTTAATCCAGACTCCAGAACCAGTAGTTGGTTTTTTGTGGCTGAATGCAAAACCAATCAAAGATTAATCCAGACTCCAGAACCAGTAGTTGGGTTCAAATCCTGATTCTAACAATGGATGCTATTATTCTTGGGTGACTTTTCCTTGCCACAAATAGTTCTCATCTAAAAAGTTGAAAGAATAATAGTATATTCTTGGCTCAGTGCCCATAGCACAGTGGTTACAGCACCAGTCACATACACCAGGAGTGTGGGTTTGAACGCAGCCCAGGCCACCTAAACAACAAAGACACTGCAACAAAAAAATAGCTGGGCATTGTGGCAGGTGCCCATAGTCTCAGCTAATTGGGAGGCTGAGGCAAGAGAATCACTTAAGCTCAAGAGTTTGAGGTTGCTGTGAGCTGTGACGCCATGGCACTCTACCCAGGGTGATAGCTTGAGACTCTTTCTCAAAAAAAAAAAATAAATAAAAAAATAAGAGTATATTCTTTATTGAATTAAAGTTCTATGCACTTATGAAAAATATTTACCAAGCAAATATTTGTGTCAAGAGTATACCATTCTGGGTGCTTGGCTATATCAGTGAACAAAGCAGACAAATGTATCTGCCTCTGGAGAGCATGATATCAAGAAGGAAAGAGAAAATAAGTGATGGGACAACTATGTAAGTTGCACAGAATTCTAGGATAGCCTTTTAGGTCACCATAAAGACTTTGGCTTTACTGTGAGAAGATGGGGAACCATAGGAGGTTTTTCCACGGGAATAAGATTATCTAAATCACTCCTCTGACTCTTCCATTGGGAAAAGACGCTAGTGAATTGAGGAACAAGGAAAGAAGACCCCTAAGGGTGCTACTATAACAATATATGTGAGAAACTGGTTGGACCAAGGTGGTAATAGTGCAAGCACTGAAAAATGAATCCAGCACTAAATATATCCACAATATTTAGAGATATATTCAACTTATATATCCATATATATCTCTAAATATTGTGGATATATTTAGTACTGGATATTTAGAGACATATTCACATATCTATGAATATATATCCAAATATCTATAGATATAGATATATGAATATATCTCTTAATATTGTGGATATATTTATATCCATATAATATATCCACATAGTATCTCATTTTATATATACATACATAGATGTCATATATATATATATATATATATATATATATATGTTACAGAAATACTTTGAAAGTAGAACTATTGATGGATTACATGTACAATATGAGAAATAGAGTCAACTAGAACTATAATATTTTTAAACTGAGCCATTAACTGAAATGCAGAAGGCAATACAAGAGTCCAGTTTGGGACATGTCATGCTTGAAATGCTTATTAAACATCCAACAGGAGGTGTTGAGTAGCAACAGTGATACATTTAGGTGATACAGTTCAGGACGATGCCATAACCAGAAAAGCAAGTATGGGAAAAGCATGTTCCCATAGAAAATGCCTTGGAACTCAATCCGATAACCGAGGGAGTATATTTGTTTTTAAATGAGTTAGTAAGTGGGAATGGCTTAGAATAAAGGCATATAGTAAATACCCAGTACATGTTATTTGTTATTGTTATTTTTATGTTCTTTGAAGAGACAATTGTTTCAAAATTCTCAGTTCTTAACAAATTATTTATAGTTCTGATACCACCACAACAAAATTTCTTTTTGTCAAGGAAAGGAGGCGAGAAAATTATTGTAAAGGTTTCTGAAAAATAAATCAACACCAAAGTTGTTATGGACATTTAAGTATAGAGGAGTTGGGGAGACAGGTTGAGAGTGGTGGTGATGTACACAGTTGGACAATTTCATGAAGCATGAAAGTGGTTAAAGAGCTAACAGGAAAGTAAGGAAGACCTAATACATAGCCCTCACACAGATTATATACAAGAAGTCCCTGGGTTATGAATGAGATATCTTCTGTAGGTTTGTTCTTGATTAGAGTTTTTGTGTAAGTTAGAACAGGTACATTTACATATTATTTGTGACAGCCTCCATTCCTAAGTGCAAGTCATTTACCCACTGGATGTTTGTAAGTTGGGGACTGCCTATGTTTATTTTTATATCTTATTTGTATATAAAATTGATATGTTAAAAATATTGTAAACTAGAGTGAGAAAGAATAATAAGAATAATTATTAATGATAAGATAATAATTAATGATAAAGATAATCTTATCAGTAAATTGATTGTTTTGGGAAAGATGCTTATCAATAAATTGTTAGATATTCAGGGTGGCCAATGTTTTGTTTTCTCTGACACATATTAGAAGAATAAGAGCTGTCTTGGACAACACATTAAATACCCAAACACTAACAACAGCTGAAGAGAGAAAAAAAAGGTCCCTATATACATTTCATGATATTCAACACCACAGATAAGCAAAGGTAGTACTCATAAAATCACCATGTGGTTCACAGGCTACAGTTTGGACACTCATGTTTAGATCCATGCCTCGGGTTTTATGCCAAAATAAGTTTTTTATAGTTTAAAGATGACATAATAACTAGAAATTTTATATAAATATCCATCAAATATTTCCTGGTAGAGAAATATATTCTATAAGCAATGAAAAAAATAACAAAGGATTTAAATATTTGACTTTACTGTGTATCATAAACATTATCACAAAAAGCAAATGGAAAACTTGGAAATTTTAAAAATAATAATCAATAATGAATGGTATTAACATAACAAAACTTGATGCAAATCATTAAGAAATTGAAATCTAATCAACTAACAAAAAATTGGGAAGAGACATGAATAGGTACCATGTATACTCGAGTATAAGCCGAGTTTTTTCTGGCACAAAATTTGTGCCGAAAAACCCGAACTCGGCACAAATTTTGTGCTGAAAAAAACTCGGCTTATACTCAAGTATATACGGTAATTCATGGAATTAGAAACACATATGCTGCCTTCTGTAACATGAAATGCTAAAATTTCCTAAGAAATAACTACAAATTTCAATAATAATGTTTTAAATATTGTAAATTCGAAGTGAATCAAATATTCTTTTTTATTCCCAGAACAAATGTAATTCATATAAGCTTTCAAGAAAGCAATTTGGAAAAAAATATCCAGAGATAAAAAGGATGTATATTTTTTAATCAACAAATTATTCTTTTTTGGAATTCATCCTAAGAATGTATCAAAAATGTAAAAAATAATTCTACTAGGGAGTTTTTACTGCAGTGTTATATTTATATGCAGTACTCACTGAAAAGCAATCTAAGCCTTAAACAAACAATAGGGAATTGTTTACGTAAGTAAAGATCAATACTAATGATATTATATTTTGCAGCCATTGAAAATGATATTTCCACGTTATTTTGATAAAATAAAATGGTCCTTCTATGAAATGTGCAAGAAAAAGCATGTATAACTTGAAATACAATATAATCTATCTATAGCAGTGGTTCTCAACCTTCCTAATGCTGCAACCCTTTAATACAGTTGAGAACTGGCTGATCTATAGCTATATATACATATAACATTTATCAATAGGTCTATACATATTCTGTATTACATATATATGTAAACATGATTTGTGTGTAGATATAATTATGACTTTTTCATTATATTACTGAATTATATATTAAAAAATTCTCTAACTTGCAATTTCACAATAAAGTAAGTACATACAATATATAAGAAAATATATGAGAGGCATCTACTTAACTGAAAATGTACGTTTATGCCTGTGTGTTCTTACGCTGTTTCATTTATATAAATATATGAAACAAGAGAGACAGAAGCACAGTTTCTAATTTGCTGAAATTTCAGTGTTAGGACAACATTCTTTTAGTACATCCTAGTCATAAAATGTTAACCATTCCCATGATTGAACCAATTTAAAAAAGATTTTTAGCCCCATTGGCTCCCATTTCACTTTATAAAGGTAGCTTGAGATTCCACATGATTCATAATGTCAAGATTGTATTGAACCAGGATTACCGCTTTAATATGAAGGTTAATATCATTCAGTCATGTATATTAACTGTTTCTTCTTTATTTAGAATATAAAATAAAATACAGTATTTCAAGGCATTCTCTATTTTTACTTGTTAATCTGGCAATTCTAGGACTCCTTCATTTCTCCCTACTCCATCATGTTCTCTTAGTCCTTGGGAAGCCCTACTCATGATTTAATATCTAATTTATTTAATATCAATGATTTAATATTTAATATCTCATTTAATATCTAATATGGCATGTTTCTTGAAATCCACAAAAAACATTTCTTCTGTGATGTCATCACTGTGTAATATCCTCTATTTAAACATTTGAATTGTTAGTCGTTTATGTTTATCTACCCAAAAGTACACTGAGTCTTAAATTAAAATACCACATTCTCCTCATTGTAGAACTCCTTGGAGACAATTGAACTTTTTCCTTCTGTATGTAGGTACTTGGTAATCACAAATTAGAGGCAGCAGAATGTGCTAGATGAAATACCTGACCTCTAACATCTGACTAGTTTGATGAATAATGGTTCAGAGTTTGTTTTGCTATTAAACCATGGTGCTTGATCTTGAAAATAATTCCTAAGTCTCCATATTTGAATTTTCAATAAAAGTGCCCATATATCTGCCTGGAAGCTATTTTAATGCTTATTTTTATGGAGAGAAAGGCAGGATGAAATTGATGACAATGAGTAGAAAATTCCAAAAGTCAACAATATTAAAACATGTCTTCAATATCTTTAATTGCAGCTTAATACTGCTTTTTCATGTTGAATTTCTGAAATGTTCATCCATTTCAAAGGTCAGAATGCTTACACCAATAGCAATGACAAGAACATTATGTATGAATTTAATGAACATGTTCTTTAGTATTTATTTGACAATATAAGTTAAAAGTGGCCAAATTTCTTGACAAAGCATCTTTAATAATTAATATAATTCAATGCCTAAGTGAAGATACCTTGAAAAGTTTCTACTTAATTTATTTAGAATTTATTTATTTATTTATTTATTTATTTTTTATTAAATCATAGCTATGTACAATGGTATGATCATGGGGCATCATACATTAGTTTCACAGACCGGTTGACACTTTTATATCACACTGGTTAACATAGCCTTCCTGGCAATTTCACAATTGTGTTGAGACATTTACAT
>CAUYPK010007595.1:10000-18806 GCA_963574355.1 Loris lydekkerianus | reverse complement strand
TACTTTTTCTTCCATTCTTGAGATACTTTACTAAGAAGAATATGCTCCAGCTCCATCCATGTAAACATGAAAGAGGTAAAGTCTCCATCTTTCTTTAAGGCCGCACAATATTCCATGGTGTACATATACCACAATTTATGAATCCATTCGTGGATCAATGGGCACTTGGGCATGTTCCATGACTTAGAAATTATGAATTGGGCAATAAACATTCTGGTACAAATATCTTTGTTATAATGTGACTTTTGGTCTACTGGGTATATGCCTAGTAGAGAAATTATAGGATTGAATGGCAGATCTATTTTTAGATCTTTAAGTGTTCTCCAAACATCTTTCCCAAAGGAATTATTAATATGCATTCCCACCAGCAGTGTAGAAGTGTTGCCTTTTCTCCACATCCATGCCAACATCTTTGAGGCACTCTCCCCCGAAAAGAGGTTTTTTTTAACCTTGGATTTTACATATTGACTATTTAGAAAATAGTGCAAAAAAAAGAAAGTAGGCAACTCATGTCTAAAAGAGTAATATTTACCTTTTTAATTTTCAGTTTAGTTTAGAAGCTTCGTATGTTCTCCTCTCAAATATTCCTTTCTGGAGACGCCACATTTGACCACCTTTTCTAAATTACCTTCACCAGTTATGAGCCAGCTCATCAACTGATTCTATAGCCTTATAGCAGGTAAACTTTTCAATCATCATTTTATAAAAAAGCATGTTCTTGTTTACTGTCTGATGTTCCTTCTAGAACGTAAGCAAAACAGGTCGTCACATTCACCTCCGTATCTCTAGTGCCTTATATAAGCTGACCATATGATATATTTTAATAAATAGATCCCAAATAGAGAAACTAACAAATTAATAAATGAAAGTTTGCAGCCCCAGCTTTCGCGACCAGCCTTAGTTCTGAAATGAATATTTTGTAATGGTAAACATCTGTTGCTTCTGGAATTCTACTCCTCAGCTTCTAAGATGAGGCACAATTGAAAGCACCTGGGCAAGAAGGGTAGACGTGCACCATTTATTACACACAGCTCAGAGGCTGACCGGCGACCCTGCCACATCACGCCATGAAGCTTGTTCCCAGGTGAAGCAAGCACAGGTGTCACAGCCCCTGAAACGGCAGCTGGGGTGCCATCTGAAGGGTACCTTTCACCTGAATCTCTCTGCTGTTTTGTCCACACACAAAATGGAAAACACCTTCACTGCCTACACGCCTGACTCAGCTTCCAGGAAATTACCAAGAAAGAGTCAAAGAAATAAATAACAGTGGATTTAATGTAATTTTATTCTCTCTTCATGGGAATCCATTTTTCCATAACATTTCTTGTCCGTATGGTAGAGAATTTGCCATCAAAGAAGACTAAGAAGGCATTTTACAAGGGATCATGTTAAATTTACTAAGTGTAGAATATAAATGTCTTAACACAATAACTAAGAAAATGTGGTGAAGGCTATGTTAACCAGTTTGATGGAAATATTTCAAATGGTATATAAAACCAGCACATTGTACCCCATGATTCCATTAATGTACACAGCTATGATTTAATTAAAAAAAAAAAAAAGATTGAGAAACCAGGAAGGAGCAAGATCACAGATACATACAGGGAAGATTTAAGAAAGATTTATATAAAAACAAGAGTGCCAAATACGTAAAAACAAGAGTGCCAAATGACAGGGTCTGTTCCTGCTTGAGTCCTGAACAGCTCCCTCCTAATCAACTTTAAGTTCTATTTCATATTAGGGACATTTGCTTATTGTCTTGTTCCCCCTTGATTTTCTTGTCCTGAAGGCAACTCCTGTGCCTCAAACCTAAAGGCACTGTTGCCCTCTGCTGCTGCCTCATGCTGAGGGTACTGGCGGTCTAGCTGAATTATGCTGAAATCCCCTCTACTATATGGTTTACAGAGACATATAGAAGGTTATTTAATACAGAAAAACCATTCATTGGCCATGGTAATACAAAGACAAATCATTCCTGAATTTTTATTTTTCCCTGCCCATTTCTATACAGCCACTAGGAAGTAAACATGATTAGGACAGTTCAGAGCAAGGCTCCCCTGGATTAGATGATTGAACCAACAGAGCAGAACACAATGTCCCCCACAATGCTAATTGCATACCACCCCCACTCACGGGTCTCCAGCATTGTGCACTATGTCACAGCCTTGTAGACTGCTGCACCATGTCATGCGTGGATCTATTCTCAAAACTATCACGTATATTGTATGAATCGAATTTAAACAAAATGAACTTAATATGAGACCTTTGGAAGTACATATGTGTTCAATGAAAGACGGAGTTGAAAACTCCATGCTAGAAATGGATTTGGAAAAGCAAAAACAAGAATATACAATTATTCAATTTATACACAATTTCCGTGGGGGGAAAAATACAGTTAATAATTTTTCACTCCCATTTGGATACCAAAATGGACTGACCTGGGCAAGGAGAAAGGTGCTTAAACACATTCTATGAAGAATTAGAAAAGCTAGAATTTTAAAGTTTTCTTCAGCAACTAGTCTACAGTAACTCACAGATTACTAAAAACTTATGCAAGTTTTATATGCCTATTCCATCTGCTCTTCATTAAAAAAAAACTTGTTTCCATAGCAACTGCCACATGCCATGGTATTTATGCTGCATCTGATGTACAAAGCATGGCTGTGTAGGAAGGAGTATGTGTGTGTGTACGATGTGGCAGCTGTCCTCTCTGCCATTTTGTTGCTACTCTAGAATAAAACAAGTCGTGGTTATGAATACTCATTTGGGTGGTGACACTAGTGCTCATTTAACTACATCCTTACCAAAATAATCTTTATCTAATCACCACATTAATCTGCTGCCATCATTTACTTAAAAGAGATTGTATTAAATGGCTATTGAAGGAGGAAAACACATTTTTCCATCCTAATTTTTTTTAAGGTAGACATTATATAACTGACATTCTTTGTTCTGTAACAGCTAGTGCCAACACATTCTCATTTGACATATAATGACTTTCAGTTCGCAAAGAACGTATGGTTTTATTATTTTATATTAATAAAATTGAATCTATTCAGTTTTGGAGACTATGTTGTTTACTGCACAATGCTACATGTGAGAAAGCCTCGCCGTTGTTGTTCATGACCTCAATTCTTTCTTTAATAAAAAGCTGGACAATAACATGGACAAAATCTCAGGTTAAACAAAGCAGAAATAGCTAAATATATCTAAAATTCGAACCAGATTACAAACCAACATGTCTGAAATTTTAAAAAATTCAATTGAGATAGAAGATTTTTTTTCCCCTAAGGTAATCTTTGGCACTTTAAAACTCAACCTTGTCGGAAAATTTTAACATCTTAAGGAAGCTTTTAAGGCTTAAAAGCCCCACTAGGATCATTTCCTTTAGAAATCAGACTGATAACATGTGCTTTTTGATGCCTAGCTGAACTTGATCAAAATCTTAGGCCCAATGTTCAAAATGTTACCTACGGATTTTGGAGGAAGAACAGAGACCGAGCAAGCACCCAGTGAGACTTCAGTGCATCAAAATCATGTACGTTGAAAATAGCCAGGATTTTTTCTTTCTTTTTATTTTGCCTTTAATAAAGTTAAGATACTATAGTAAGCAATATGTTATAGTAGTAAGAACTAAAATGGTTTTAACCCATATCTGACTTGAAAGAAAAGTAACCGACTAGCAGTAATCCACACTTCCCTAGTAGATACACTCCTCCCGGCAGGGCGTGACCTTGGCTCCTTCCACCCTTCTCTGCACACTGGCCAGAAATCCTATCAGTTGTCATGAGATCCAGTTAAACCCTTCAATAGTTTCAAATGATAGGATAATCCAGAGTGCTGTCTATTGTGTATGTGGAAGCAGTGAAAGAGTGACTTGACCATAGAGCAGGTGGAAAGCTGCAGTTCACAGCCATACTGGACACATCGCTTTGCTATGGGTAAGTTTCAAAGTATTTGGTTAATGACACATGAGATGCACAGCCACATTGTGCTGCCCCAAAGCTGATGACATGCGTTTTACAAGATGCTCATTGTTCTGGACTGCCACCCTCTTCAAAATGCATAGAGTCAGCATAGAATGAATTGATACATATACAAATTAATAAATAAAACATATATTATGTTCTTAATGAATGTACACATTTTATTTAGTCTCCTCATTTATTTACTGACATAATCATTTATTTATTCATTTCATAGTTACTGCTCTATGAAAAAATGCTTCTTCCCTGTTTAAAGTTATTCCCTTCCCTAAGAAATGATCATCCGTCTTCTCAGGTATAGTAAGGAAACATAATTTTGCAAGCCTGGAAATACTTTAAACTCTGCTGCACATTTTAGTAAAAATAGCATTTATTTTTTGCTTTTTTGAGGCCACAGCTTCAACAAGACTAAGCTGGTGGAACAGATTATTTTTCCCATTCTATATTTATATAATTTTATTCTAACCTAAATTTAAACCTTAAGAGAAAAACTCAGGGGGTGGTACAAAACAGGTCATAATTTGTCAAAGCATTCACCAATGTGTAATTCAGTATGGAGTCACTGTTATAACTATTCCTGAAATCTTTCGGTAGTCCAAGCGAGAGCATGCATACACACACACACACACACACACACACACACACAAAGGCACACATGCAGACTCACACACAGAGACGTGCACACACACATCATTAGAAAATACATTATCCAAGTTTATAAATATCTGTGTGTGTGTGCACCTACATATATCATACTCCAGCGTACACTGCCAGATGGAGCTTCAGGTGCCTCCGTCGCCGTAGCTATTATTAAATCATCTTTTGGGATGATACCTCAGGTAGTCATGACTGTTATGCAATGCGAGTTAAAGAAACATCTTCAGTTTTTAGAGCTATTAAAATGTCTTGCAGGTGTGTTTGAGGGAAGCACTGCACAGATTCACTTGCACACCACGAGGATTAGAGATGGTACACTCGGCCCCGAGGGGCAATTAACACCAACAGCGTGGGGGGGGACAACCAGAGCTGTAGACTAAACACGACCCACATTGGACTTGGATTCCCTGGTTATGTTGCAAGGCACAGATGTTTATTCCACAAAATAAACGATATTGGCAGTTTTGGGCTCTGAGATAATTCTACTGGGTCTACCTTTCTAAATGCCTTCTTTCTACTGATCTTGTTTTTTCCCCTAGTTGTCAAGATTGTGTTTTCTTTTTTCTCTGCGATGGGAGCCTATTAAAAATACGAAGAGTGTTATCCATCTACTGTGGCAGCCAGCCTAAGCTTCAATATGCCACATCTGGAGTAGAATTTCTCCAGTCACTTCAGTGAAGAGCTTATGAGAGAACATTAATAAAAAGCCTTCTAAGGTCCATTTTCTCCTTAAATCTTGTACATTTATTAAGATAATATGCTAACTCTCACTCTCAATACAAATTAAATGTTAGCCTCAATACCAATGATCCAAGGAAAATCTTCCCCCCCCCCCTTAGCAGTGCTTAAGTCTATCTGTTTTTAAAAGAAAACATGAAATCCTTATTCTTTCTTCACATTCCAGAATATCTCATGAGTCATTTCAGAAGTAAGAACAGCACAGTGCATCGCTTTGACTGCCATACCAACCTGTCATTTAAGAAAGCTACATTAATCAATAACACCTGAACAGTTCAATTACTGAATAAGAAAGGCAAAGAAATGAAAAAAAAAAAAAAAAGAGTATTAGGTCTTCCCCCAAATTAGACCCTAAAATCAAAAAAGGACCTGCAACCTGTGATGATTTGAAAAGACTATTACTGTTTGAGTTAATATATAATTATCAAACCCTTTTATTTATTTTTTTTTCCACATACAGCAGCCGGTTTTACTGACAGTTTTCCTGCTCACAGAATTTTTCACCCTTGATTAATGACACTTAATACAAATTCTAGCTAGTCACAATGAAAGGAAAAAGAGTCACTTGAACCGGTGGTGAAGTGCCTTCTAGAGCTAGGCTAGGAAAGGTTAATGGCATCATTACTCAGGTCTGGGGAGTACACACACATTTCTCTCAGAGTCTGTTAGGCACGTTGGAGTGTATTAACTCCTTCCAAACGTGAGTTCCCCTGAAAAATGCTCGTTTTAAAAGATACTTAGTATTTATTAAATACATGCCAACTTTTCCCTTAAATCATTACTGGATTCTGTATTGACACATAAAACAAAGTAGAATAAATCACATCCAAGAGGAAAATAATAAAGAGAAACAAAATCACTCCAGGAGAACAAAACCCAAGTCTGGGGTCCACAAGACAAGCGTAAACAAATGGCCTAGGAAAAAATTTTACAATTCTTTGTGCCCCCAGCCTGCCAGGAATGCTTGCAGAGAACGTTCATAAAGGATTCGTACACAGAAATGGAGACATCTGGATAGCACTAGCAGATTCATGAGTTTTTTCTTAGAACACCAGTTGATACAAACCATTTGTGTTATACCATGAGATTACTCAGAAGGAATATTTCTATGGCAGTGAGGAATGCTATTTAAAGTTCTTCGAGCACTTACTATCTGTCGGTCACTATTCTGGGTGGTTGGAATTCAACAATACATAGCACAGACCCTCTCTCCCCCCCAAAAAATATGTTCTTGGGAAATTTACATCCTGGAAGGGGGAAGTGGATAATAAAAAACAAACATAATAAAATGGTGAAGTTATAGTGTTAACAGTGATAAAGGCAGAGAGCAGTAATAGAATTAGATAAGAGTCAGAGTGGCAAGGCGGATGGTTTGAATAGGCGGAGGCTGACATTAGCTCTTTGCTCACCTGCTCATGACCGGTTTGCTTAGATAGGAAGTGCCTTCCTCAGCTGCTGGTCCACGGAGCCTCTGGGAACTCCAGGACGTCCATGAGCTCAGTGGATCAAAGGCATTGCAGCCTTACTGCTCACTAGTAATTACATGCACCTTGCCTCTGATGGTTAAGCACAACCCAAGGCTCTTCTCCTCAAGCACAGGAGAGAAGACTGCTTCTGCTGGTCTGGAGGATGCTGGCACATCTGAGGGTTTGAGGTGGTTGAACTTATGCCCTCAGTCCTTCCCTGCCAGCTTGTAAGTTCCCCTTCCTCTCTATCAGGGCCTTGACTCCAGCACACAATCCCTGCGAGGGCAGTGCGCCCAGCCTGGTCTATAGCTCTCCTGCTCTTACAACAATTGGGGGCCCTGATTTTTAGTATTCAGCCCTCTGGGTCTAAGTCTAGATCAAATCAAAACCTGGCCTTATTGAATAAGACAGCCACCTTGCCTCTGATGCCCTAAGTGCAATGTGAAGTTGGTCTCCCGTAGCAAAAAGGAACAGATTACTTCTTTAAATGCTTCTACAGGCGCCTTCTGGATTTCACAGTGGACCCGAGCCTGCGTCTGCTATGAAGAAGGCCTGGGCCTGAAGCACATCATTCAGAATTTTCTTTAATGAGAGCTGCTAGCCCTATTTCTTTTGTCGCATTGCTGCTCATTTGAAAATTTCATTACTTTGTGCTCATTACTTTGTGCAGACATTGAGTATAAAATTCTAATTCCAACGTGGTTTTTCTCTGCTCCTTTATAAAGAACATTCTCCCATCTTCTGGATTCCGTTTTTACGTTCAAGCTCTCATGGTAACCATTGAATTTTGTTTTGCTAAGGTAATGCCCTCTCGATGCTGCAATTTAAAATTTCTCTTTTTGATTTTATGGGGTATCACTATGATGTGTCTAAAAGAAGACTTCTTTATTTTTCCCAGGTGTGATTCATTGGTTTGTAAAAATCTGAGGATAGATGTCTTTGAGTGTAAAATCTGAGAATGGGTGTGTTTAGCTATTTTTCTCAGGAAATATTGCCTCTATTCCATTTCTCCCTTCCCTCCTCTCTGGTACTCAAATCAAATGGATTTGAGATTTTCTCTCTGAATCCCTGATTGTTCCTCTTCTGTATTTTTCATCTCCACATTGTTCTATACTTTTCTGAATGATTTCTTCCGATCTATTTTCACTTCGCTAGTGTCTCTTCAGCTGTGTCTAATGTACTCTTTAGCCCATAAAGCAAATTCTTTAATTATTTTATTATACTTTTTATTTGTATAAATTTTACTGTTTTCCTTTTAAATTCGTCACATTGTTTTTATAGTTCTTAATTTCCTGCCAAATTAATTCAACCCTGCCTTTCAATTTTTAAGACATAGAATATTTGTTCTTTTCTCTGTATCTGGCAGCTTCATACCTCACATCTTTGTGGACCTATCATGTTATGTGTCGTTTCTGATATTTAGTACTTGGTTATCTGTAACTTGGTTATCTGATAGGAGTTTTGTTTAGCAAATTACCCCCATAAGCTATTTTGATATATAAGATATTAATAGTTTAAGCTTCCTTCAGAGATTATCTGTAATGGCTTCTGGTGAGTAGACAAGAGATAGTTGGGATGTTTTTGAACTTGAATAATGAAATTCTGGCTGCAAATTTCTGTAATATTGTATTTCTTCTCATTCATAACTTTTTGAAGACATAGCTCCCTTCACAGATTAAAGGTTTTTTTTTTTTTAAATTTTACTGTTATTTGCATTTATTTTATGTTGCATCTATTCCCGTGCCCTAAGTTTTTTTCTTCAGTTTCTTCTGAGATATCTTTTTCTTCTGTGTAACCTCTTTTCTGGCTTTGGAACAATCTTGGGCATATGCTCAGTGACCAGAGAGTCTACCTGTAGTCCCTAAAGTTCAGCAGGACTCTCTGTGTTTTTAAGCAAAACTTCAGTGCTCTTTTGGGGCCAGTGATCCTATGTCCAGCCCCACTGTTTGGGCTGGGCTC
>CAUYPK010007595.1:0-7500 GCA_963574355.1 Loris lydekkerianus | reverse complement strand
ACCCTTTCCCTAGTTGATTTCCACTGAATTTTACCTCTCTCTGTGCACATGTGTGCTCCTTGGTTCATTCCAATTTAATAGTGAGTATAGCACAAATCACAACTGCAAACATGTGGAATCAACACAAGAGCCCATTGATTCATGAGTGGATTAATAAAAGTGGTATATGTGTACCAGGGAGTACAACTCAGCCATAAAAAAGATGAACTAATACATTTTGCAGCAATTTGGATAGAATTGGAGACCATTTTCCTAAGTGAAGTATTTCAACAATGGAAAAGCAAACACCACATGCACTCACTCTTAAATTGGAAGTAACCATTATGTTTGTGTCCATTAACCAACCTCTCTTCATCCTTCCTGCCTCTACCCTTCCAAGCTCCTGGTAACCATCATTCTACTCTCTACCTTCATGAGATAAACTTGTTTAGCTTCCAGGTATGAGTGAGAACATGCAATAATTGTCTTTCTGTGCCTGGCTTATTTCACTTAATATAATGGCCTCTAGTTCCATCCATGTTGCTGCAAATGACAGAATTTTATTATTTTTATATTTTTTAGGCCTGAATAGTAGCCTATGGTGCATGTATACTACATTTTCCTTATTTGTTCATCTGTTGATGGACATTTAATTTTTTTCTATAGCTTGGCTATTGTCAACAGTGTTGAAATTAAAATGGAGGTGCAGATATCTCTTTGGAATATTTGGCTCCTTTCTTCTGGATATATAGCAAGCAGTAGAAGATTGCTGGATCATATGGTATATGGTGGATCTATTTTTATTTTTGAGGAAACTCCATACTGTTTTCTGTAGTGGATGTACTAATTTATATCCCTGCCAGCAATGTACTAGTGTCGTCCTTTCTATGCATCTTTGCCAGCATCTGTTATTTTTTGTCTTTTTGGTAACAGCCATTTTAACGAGGGTGAGATGATACCCCGCTATAGTTTTGATTTGCATTTCCCTGATGGTTAGTGATGCTGAGCATTGTTCATATGCCTATTGGGCATTAGCATGTCTTCTTTTGAGAAATGTCTATTTACCATGTTTTCTTATTTGTTATATCCCTTTCCTATTTCTTTTTTCTGTTAGATTGGGGAAGGTTTCTTGTTGCATTCTTTTTTTTTTTTTTCTTTCAATGACTTGGAAGTATTCCATGCTAGTTTTCTTCCACTGGTGATTATGTTTGAAATTTTAACCACATTATTAAACATCTTATTCTCGCAAAGTATAGAGTTAATTAGGATCTTCACCCAGAGGAAGAGGAAAAATAGCATGTTTTCACTTCCCTGTTTTACCTATCTGCTGCTACCTCCTAGATTGAGATGGTCTGGAACTTCCATCTCAGAATATTATTTGAAAAATATTTTAACTTGCTTTTTTCCCAGAGTACTGTCTTTCAGAAAGGGTCTGAGAGTGGAAAACCTCTGCATGGCCTTCGAGTCTCCAGTGTTACCAATGAGAAACATGA
The DNA here is from genome assembly GCA_963574355.1 of Loris lydekkerianus. NCBI lineage: Eukaryota > Metazoa > Chordata > Mammalia > Primates > Lorisidae > Loris > Loris lydekkerianus. The sequence goes on along the minus strand of CAUYPK010007595.1, from coordinate 6,028 downwards.
TACCAACTGGATATTCATTCTTTAGTGGGTAGCTCTTTGTTCCCCTGGGAACTTTTTGGAAAACTGTCTTTGTTCTCACTCTTCTAGAATTTCACCATGTTGCAACTAGGTATGGTTCTTTTCCATGTCATATTGTTCTTATTTACAGAATATGATATCATCTCAGGTCTTTGAGGCCATTGGGAACACTTATATTGAAGTTTTTTTTTTTGCTGTTGCTTGCTCCATCATAGTGATTAGGAGTACGAATTCTAGAACCAGAGCAAGGATTCTTTGTGGATGTTTGAGGATTATTTCTGTAATTGTAAGCAGGAGGAGAAAGGTAATGCCAGACTCCAATATCCCAGGTAGAGGCAGCATGTTTTGTTCAGTCCTGGTCCTGGTAGAGTTCCCCTCCTTTTGATAAATCCAGCATCTTCAATAGTACAGCCTTGGAGGCTCTTGGGGTCCAGTCTAGAGGCATTAGCAGCTTTTGATCTCCAGTTATCAAAACTTCTTTTTGCTCCCCAGACACCCCCACCCTTTTCAGATTGCTCTTTCATCCATCTCCAAACCCTTATAACCAATTCCTTTGTTGAAATACCTAGCGCATTTTCTGATTGCTGACAACATTGCTTTCTGAAGTATGAGTGTAGGACACCCTTGATCTTGGGATGGGTTGGAGATGGGGAATGATGAGAAGCTGTCCACTTTTAAGTATGAGAAAGACACTGGAAAAAAACCTTAATTCTATAGGCCCAGCAGGGCCCTCAAATTATATTAATTAATTATATTATTATTTGTAGCATGATGCATTGAACATAGCTAGTCAATGAGTGGATGTCAGGTAATTGATGCTAAGACTTCCTTTGGGACTTTGCTTTTTAATTTGTCCTGAAGGTAGGCTAAAATAAACTGTAAAATATTGAGTTAATTTAATTTGGCATCAGTCTGGAATTCTGTTTCTTTCTTTCCTATCAGACCTTCCATGTGAAGTTAGCAGCCCCAGGAGGAAGACAAGTGAAGGGTTAAGCTACATTGCACACAGAATGGTGATCTGCCTACTCAGTGCCCTGAGTTCTCCATCCTTGCCCCAGATTACAGAATCCACACAGACCCTTTTATTGAAGCCCATCAGACTCCTGCGTTTTATAGATGACGTCAGGAGGAGTGATTAGGGCCAGAGGAAAAAGGTACGCAGGCACAGTTGCTAAAATGTCTCCTGAGGTCTGCAACAGCCCCCAAGGTCTCTGTTGATTACTTTAAGCAAAGCTCTTCAGTTTCTCTGTGGGGAACTTCTCTCTAAGTAATGACAATCAGGTTAGCAGGTGGCTGAGGAAACAAGGCTGAACAATGGGTTTTCCATTCAAGTTAGTTCATATGGCAAGAAGCTAAATCTGTTTTTTTTCAGCCTCTCATGGAGATGAAGGAAAGGGTTCAGTCATCCTGCTGAGGGGAAAAATAGGCTGTTATTGCTAAGAGAAGGCACCTGTCCTAGATTTGAAGGATGCATGTTGTCCTAGATGGTTTCTAGGTCTCAGTAGGATGGTTCTATTGACATCATCTCACCTCCCTGTGTACCTAGGAAGGCGATGAATCTGAAGATGGATTCTTCATGGAGCCAGACACCCAGGATCTGATACCTGAAGTTTCCAGCATTGTTTCAGTTTATCTACTTTTCTCAGCTCTCCACTAGGGAAATCCTGCTTTCTTACCAGCATTGGTTACTTCCATTTGTTTTCAGTCAAACTACCAGCCTGGTGCTTATCACACTGGTTCAGAAAGATCTGCAGGAGAATCTCCTTTCCTTGAGCCAGGAAGTCAGTGTTCAAGTCCCACTGGACTCATCAGAGTCGTGTTACTCTGGGCAAGTAACTTCACCATTCAGAATCTCAGTTTCTCCATCTGTAAAATGGGCATGGTGCTAGAGCCTGTACTAGTTAACCTCATAAGGTTGTGCTGAGTATCAAAGGGAAGAGCTTTGCTTAAAGTAATCAAAGTGTTGAGTAACTTTTGCCTCTCAGCTGAGTGTGTGCCTATTCCCTCTCATGTTAGAAACTGGGGAAGCACATTAGAAGAGGTTATATTTTATCTACAAATATTATACTTTATCTACTAAGCATTTTCTCAACCCCTGGATGTCAGTTGGCCTGCTGAATTCCCTGAGGTCTCTTATATGTTCATATGAGAAAGATATTTCCCATGGCAAGCCATGCATGGCTGCCAAAGTTTAATATGCATGGGGATCAACAGGGATCTTGTTAAAATGCAGATTCTGACTCAGTAGGTCTAAAGCAGGGGGAGAGATTCTGCATTTGTAGATTCTAAAAATCACATTTTGAGTAGCAAGAATTTGGGCAATATAAGAGCTTTCCTGGAAGCTCCCTGGATGTTGTGCTGAGCTAGTATTTCCTCATCTCTGTAGTCTGGCATGACCCATTCTGCTCAATAAAAGCCATACAGGAATCGCTGTTACAGTAAGTGCCCCAGCTGTAGGAAAGAGAATATAACATCTGCACAAGGGCCAAAACTTGGATGTGTACCCATGAAGAGCTGTGGCAGGGCATTGGTTATAGACGTGTTGCTACGCACATGTAAGCCATCACATTGAGGAGGGCGTAGATGCCATTTTCTTTGCTCATTTATGACCAAAAACTTGAGAGCTGGCTCATTTTTGCCTTCCCAGATAGTGCTGATCCTCAGTAAATGTTTGATGAAGTAAAAGTACCATCAATGCATAAGATATTAAGCACATCTTCCTGCCTCCTTCCCCCCCCCCCCCCCCGTCATGGGCTGGAAGCCTATTGCTTCGCACTCCAGGAAAACTGGATTACAACTTTTTCTTTTTGAGATAGAGTCTTACTTTGTCACCATTGGTAGGGTGCTGTGGCCTCATAGCTCACAGCAACCTCAGACTTTTGGGTTGGGACTACAGGTGCCCATGATGATTACAGCTACCTGCCACAATGCCCAGCTAGTTTTTAGAAATGGGTTCTCACTCTGACTCAGAGTGGTCTCAAACTTCTGACTCAAGCAATCCACCCCCCTTGGCCTCCCAGAGTAGATTACAACTGTTCCAGAACCTGTCCTCCCTGTGCTGTTTCCTTTCTTTCCACATATAGCTGAACTCATTACTTAAGACTAAACCTCCACCATCTTGTCCTGTAAGTTCAGATTTATAAGGTCAGGATAGTTAAAGAAGCCCTTAGGATTCTGTTGGTTGGTATCGCCTGTGACCCTGAAGCATCCAAAGCTCACGTTGAGTTCAACCCTTTTGTTACTCATCTACAGGGGACAAGTGGCCCTGATCAGATTAGAATTTTTACATCTCTGTGTCCCCTGTGCCCCAGAACAATATCACACAATGATCAAATCCTCTTGTCATTAATAAGTCCAATGGCAAAGTGCTGAGTGACTAAAAAAAAATCTATGCATTGAAAGATAAGATATTTTACTGCAGCTTTACATTATAAAGCATTGAGGAGTATAAAAATCTCCCTCCCTCCATTCCTCCTATTTTCACTTATGTCTGCCATTTAAAAAAATAGTATTCATGTGCTGGAGAAGAAGGAAAACAAAAACTAGAAGGGGTAGAAAGGATCCAAGGAAGGGGAAATGAAAGGTAAACAGAGTTTATGATTTTTGGATTTCAGAATTTGTTTTACTCACTCTCCACAAAACAAGCAAGCGGGCAGGTCGAGAAAGCCTGTGGGGACAGACACCAGGTGAGCAAAGTTCTAGAAGATTTTCCTCAGGGGGGAAAAGAAAACAACCCATGCTGATTTAGAAGCCGCGTATTTGTTGTGAGGATTTTGAAGAAGCTGAAAATATATCACTAGCTACCTCGACATTTGTCAAAACAGCTGAGTTCTGTGAAGTGGAAAGGATGAATAAAAGAACCAGTCATTGGGAAAGAAGTTCAAAATGGACTCTAGTGTGTTAGAATTTGTCTAAAAAGACAGGGAAGCTTTTAGCCATGTGAGATAAAGCCTTTTGCTAAATGAGAAACCAACAGACCTCGGGAAGGGGTGTTCAATTTCACTTTGAAGGGCACTTGACATTGCCAGTTCTGATGTGTGGTCAAACCCTCTTATTCTCACACCTGACTCAGTATTCTTCAGTATCCTTCCTGGGTCCAGGAGAGCTGTTTGATTTAGGGGTTTATCATCAACCTGTTGGATATGGGGAAGGGTTCAAAACACCTTGATTTATAATTCCACCATCTCTCTTCACATAGGAGAAAGGCAATTTCTCTGAAGGAAGCAGGGATGTTGTTACCTAAAGAAAGAGGATTTGATGTTGGGCAATGGAAATCAACAAATGCCTTTTGCACTTGGAGAGTGACACTTGATTCCAATATTGAACTCAGCCTCTGTGGGTGTCACAGTCGCCTGGATGACTGTGGACCTGACTTCCCTTGCCTTGAGTGTTAAGAGTGCATTTGTTCTGAAGCATGAGATCCTAGCAGCAACAGATACTCCTAATGTTCAGATCTTGGTTCCTCAATACTACTGTCCTTTAGAGAAATGGCTGATTTGAAACAGCTTTTTTCATCAGAAAGTATAATGTGTATAATGTGTTTAAAAAAGGGGAGGAAGGAAGGGGCATATCCTCATAATATAGAAACCAGCCTGAAGGGGCTCCCGCTCCCATTTGAGTCAAAATCTTCCAATTTGGCTTCTTAAACTGAAATAATTGAAGCATCAAAATTAATGATGGCAGAAATGAATCATAACACATGGAATTCATGAGCCCATACTTATATTAAGAAAGAAGAAAGACAAGGCTGGGGGAGAAGAGAAAGTGCTTATCTACTGAAGGATGCTGACTAATAAATGCAGAGGGAACGGTAGACTTAGAAACTCACATTTTGCAACACCATGGAAATATTCAATTCATGCAAGAGTCGTCAATGCAGGCTAGATGGAGTATTTTTGGGAGGAGTATGGCACCAGTTTCAAAATACTTTTCCACAGGTCATTTAGTAATTCACAGAAGGCACATTTAGAGTGGAGAGATGTGCAGGTACACCTTAGCTGAATACTCAAACTGATCATCATTGCCTCCTCCTGACAGCGCAGAGAATGTCTCAGCAGGCCCTGTGCAGGGTTCTTGCCAAAAATATAATCATGAGGATACAAGCCACTAAGTCCAAATTGAGGAGCATTGCAGAAAACAATTGGCCTGGAATTTTCAAAATTAGCAGTGCTCTAATAGATATCACAGGAGATTTTTCTTCCAGACTCATTTTCTAGAGTGTGATAATCGTGCTATAATTTTATAGGACAATGCTGTCATTCTCAAGAAAGACCTGTTGAAGTCTCTAGGAATGAAGTATCTGCAACTTAGTGCAAATGTTTCAGCAAAATATAGTTACGTGCATATATTTTTATTTATATGTGTGTGTAAAGACTAATTAGAAGAGATAAAATCCTAACACTTAGTCAAATCTAAGTAATAGATGTATATATTCTTTTGTTCTACATAGTCTTAGAAGTTTTTCATAAATTTGAAGTTTCTAAATACAGTCAGATGTTGCTTTACAACACAGATAACATTCAAAGAAATGCATTGTAAGGAGATTTTGTCCCTGTGGGGACACCACAGAGTGTACTTACACAGATTTAGATAATCCAGGCTACTATATACCTCGACGATAGGGTGTAGCCTACTGCTTCTAAGCTTCACACCCGTACAACTTATTGCTGTACTGAATAGTGTAGGCAACTGGAATGCAATAATACTGTATATACTCGAGTATAAGCCGAGTTTTTTGGCACAAAATTTGTGCCAAAAAACCCGAACTCGGCTTATACTCGGGTCACACAGGTTATTTGATTTGGTGTGCGCGCACCTAATCAAATGCACGTAGTCTCCAGTTGTCTTCTGCCGTCTTCTTGAGGGACCATGCTTCAGCTCAGTCCACAAGTCGCGGCTGAGCTGAAGAGGTAGGCGGCTGAACTGAACTGTATTCCACTGAACTATTTAACCCACAATATTTAATGGCGCATTTAATTAAGTGAAAACCCCATTTAACGCAGTAAAGTTT